>MU846215.1:0-46504 GCA_030867225.1 Colletotrichum caudatum
ACTCGTAATATGAATAAAGTTTTATGGTCTTTGGTTTAGTTCTGCAGACTGAATGGTATGCGAATATAATAAAGTAATAGAACATACTTTAAGTTTCGTTCCGTTTCTTTTAACTTTTAATGCCCACTAGCCGTTTGAGCTTAACCTAACGGTGTCTGAATATAAACCAGGAATAGCTTACCGTTCCGCTCTTAATAGATTGGTTACAGGGGTTTTCCCTTGGCACCTTTCCACAGCTTGCGACCAAACTCGTCGCTTACCAGCTTTTACTCATGAGGAGCTTGATGCGTTTCCGCCTGACAATCATATCGAAAAGGATCCCCAAAGGCACCATGCCCTCTTGACCATCGATCGCAACAGGCGTTGCTCAAGCAGCCAAGCCCAAAGAGATGGATGGTGGCGAGACAAGAACTGGAAGAGAATTGTCAAACCAAAAACCACCGCAGCGAAACGAGGGACACGTCCCTACAGGAAGCCTGTGTCGCATCACGTAGAATGATACAGTGTCTTCAAGGCACGGCGAAGCATGGTTCTATTCAGGTGTAAAAGCAGTTTCAAGAATGAGCGAGAGGGAAGAAGGGTACATGATGTGATTTCGGTACCTATAGACAGAAACGCCACCAGTCGTCCGAGATGATGGAAGCGTACGCGTCGTTCCATGTTTCTGCTCTAAATGAGAGGAGTGAACCAGTGTTGCGACGTCGTGGTCCTTATAAATCCCTAGATATCATGGTTTCCTTCATAAAATGACGGGATCAAACCTGCAGGGGGGGAAATGGCGTCAGTAGCTACACTTGGTTTCCAGAATTGTCAGCAAGAGGCTGACGCTCACACACATGTTGAGCTTGATTTGGTACAAGAAGTGTCCTGAAACGGACGGAAAGTCAGTTATTTGGTTGATCAACGAGGGCGAACAAGAACGTATCTGCGCTGTCGTCACTGACGGCATCGAATCCAAGCAGACGGCGGATTCCGTTCAAGGTGGAGGCGGCAGGCTGACTATGCCGCTTCACGGTGGTCTTGTAGCCGAGAAAACGTACACAGCCAAAGAGCGTTGCAGAAGAAGGACAGACGCCACCGGGACAGAACAACAACGACGTACAACCTACCACTGGTCACGGGAAACGGAAGTTTCTTGAAGCGAAAAGTGTTGACGTCGACAACGTTGGACGCCATCTTTACGGGCTTGCCGAGAGATGAACGGGCACCAGATGCACAACACCATCACGCCGGCTATAGAACTTGCTAGATCGAAAGACGAGAGGAAGACATGGCGGCACTTGGGAGGCGTTTTCAAGATTTTCAAAAGGTTGCACAAATCCCTAGGTAGATGTGTTTATAATGATACAACATGAATGACTATGGCAAATGTGGCAACGCGCAGCTCATCATCGTCAAGGCAAGCAATCATTAAAAGACTGGGAAAGCGTGGGAAGCTGATGGTGTCCAGGAAGGTGTATAATTAAGTGTTGGGTGTTATGTACGCTTGCTTCTCTGGAATAGACAGGCGGCCCTTTTCACGTCGTACGCTATGCGGGCCGGGGCCGTGAACTATATACAAATTGACACGGGAATCAGAACGGGGCTTATGCCGGGCACCCACTGGCGGGGAAGTTGCAGCTACCGCCTTTGCCGCCGCCCGTCACCTTTGTGTTCCGAAAGGTGATGTCGGAGCAGCTGCCGTCGCCGCAGAGGATGTAGTAGTTGTAGGCGCGGTCGGTGGCGGTGCCGGTGACGTCGATGAACCTGATGCCGGAGATCTTGACGCCGCTGGTGGGCTCGCCGGTGGGGCCCCCGTTGAGGTAGTCCTGCTGGACGTCGATGCCGTAGGTGTCGATGTCGGCGAGGGTGATGTTCTTGTAGACGACGTTGCTGACCTCGCCGGCGGTGTCGGAGTTGGACTTGATGCGGCAGCCGTTGGAGCTCCTGACGACGGAGGAGTTGGCAAAGGTGACGCCCCTGACGGTGTTGTTGCCCTTGCCGCCGACGGAGCCGATGCTCAGGCCGTGGCCGCCGTAGCAGTAGGCGTTGTTGACGGCGATGCCGGTGCCGCTGGTGACGGCGACGCAGTCGTCCTGGTTGTGGACGCTGATGTTCTCGAGCAGGACGTCGTCGCTGGAGCTGATGCCGAAGCCGTCGGTGTTGTGGGCGGCGGCGAGGCCGCCGCTCTTGGAGTTGGGCGCGTCGCCGGCCGAGTTGTCCAGCACGATGCCCGAGACGGTGAGGGCCCGGTTCCCGGTCATGTAGAAGCAGTGGACGGGCCAGTTCTTGATGTGCAGGTTGGTGATCCTGGCGTTGGTGGTATTCTTGACGACGACCATGTGGTTTGGCCTGGTTTTTTTTGTGTTGCGCACGTCAGCTCCCCGATTGCGTCAAGCGTGGATGCCTCTCCCGTTTCTTCTCGTGGAAAGACGCTTGCTTACTTTTGTCCGCCGCCGTTGGATCCCAAGCCATCCCAGTAGGCCGCGCCGTTGCCCTCAATCACGTGGCCCGGGGCGCCGGTGACAGTGATGCTAGTCCCGGAGATGAGGATGGGGTCGAAGTCCTTGCGAACCGTGGTGGCGAAGGTCTAGCGCGACAAGTCAAAGTCAGCACGCAGTCTCGAGACCCGTTCGGCCGAGATTTTGGTGGGGGAGCGTACGGTCGTGCCGGCAAAGGTGACAGTGGCTCCCGTCTGAAGGTTTTGGAGATCGATGGGGCCGTTCTCTGGCGCAGCAATATCATGGAGCGTGATGTTTGTGCAGGTCGCGACTGCGTTGGCGATGCCGGCATATTCGGTGACGGTACAGCCAGCCTGGAAACACAACACGACGTGGGGTCAATCAAAATGCCGCTCTGGACAGGCGCAACGGAGGCCATCTTACGTTGTTGGATGGGGCTGCTGCTGCTGCTGCTGCTGCAGCAGCAAAAACAGTTGCGGACAGCAGAGCTGCTGCGGCAGCGGGGGCGAAAAGCCTGGCCGTCATGGCGGCGTGGGGGGGGGGGGGGGAACAAGGTTGAAAGGCCACGCGCACAGGAGAGCGACGTTGATGAACCAAATCCTGTATTGATTGATTGGGCGGTGCTGGAGAATCGGCGACGGGCTTGGGGGAAGACGCCAAGCAAGGAGCCACGCGAAAGTGTTAACTATATATATGCATACCTTCTGGATCCATTGTGCTGCAATTCCACAGATAAAGTTCCGTTTCAACGATTGGGGGGGGATGTTTGGAGACCCTCAATCCGACCGAACGAATGAGCAAAGGCCCTTCCTCTGGGTCTCTGGGAATGACTTGCATGGCTAGCAACTTGAGTTGGGTGGATATGCCCATCTCGCTACGCGACATCCTTCAGGGATCAGCGGGCAGAGTTGCCTCCCTAGTCGAGGCTTCGTAATCGTTAATCGTGGGATAGAGAAAAGAAAGAAAAAAAAGAAAGAGAAAAAAGGCAAGCTCTGTTTGGCGATGCTAGCTGCCGCCCCCAGTTGTATTCTCGTTATCGAAAGGAGAGACACCATCAAGAGTTAAATGAGCGCATGTTTCCCCGACACCCTGTTGCGGCCGGCATCTGTGAACGCGGGTTTGGCCCCCAAGCCGCCGAAACAATTTAGAATTGAAGTTGATCTGCATACCCACCGACTAATCTCTCTGGGGGGGAGCATGTGCTCCCATTAAACCCATAATCAACGTGACACTCACTCCTCGCCACGAGCCGGTGTGCCGGCTTTCCTTTACACCTACCTAGCTGGGTGAAGATGCATGCTCCCGACATTCGTCCTCCGTCACGCCCCGGCTATGAGTTCCGTTTCGAGTGACCGGACTCGCCGCCCACTGATACTACAAAGTACAGTCGATTGGGCCTATTAACCGTGAGTTCCGACCCGCGTTGTGCTGAGAAAAAGTTCGGGACGTTTCTGTGTCAGTCAGCTCGGGGCTGGGCTGGGCTGTCGCTGATTGGCTGAAAGGACCATTGACTTTACACGCCAGACACGCGCATCAGCTCAGCTTCGTCCGGGCACGGGCTTCGTTCTTCTAAGACTCTCTCGTCATCCTGCTTCATTGTCATCGAAACCCGGGTGATCTACAATTGGTTTGCTAGCTTCAAAGTCTACCCGCCCCATTCCTTCATTTCCAAACGTTTGCATCCCAGAGGTCGGGATGAGTCGTGACTTCAAGCCCAGGATTTCCGACAACAACAAACTGTAACCGTAACGGACAGGTGGCGATGCAAATGTGATTTGGGATTCTGTGTATACAAAATACTCCGCGGTTAAAAAAAAAAAAAATGCTCAGAATCGCGAGACAAAACTTGATGTAGAATTGATGTAGGCCGGCCGGCAAGACCACGGTGGCCGAAATTGAGTTTGAGGTTCAAGCCACGGGTAGAGATTCCACAAAACTTTTCAAAAGGTCTGACTAGCATGCAGCAGTTGGAGCAGTTCATCTTCCTTCGTTAGTCTTGAGCTTCATTCGCCCGAGTACGATATAAGCTAACCTCGACGCGACATACGGAAAAGCTCTTGGGGCCGAAAAGTCGTTATGAAATTATGAGAGTCACGCGCTGTGTCTTCGCCATTTCAGTAGTGCCTGAGCAGCCTTGAAGCGATGTATAAGCCTAAAGCAACCATGGCTTGTTAGTTATAACCAACGGTGACTACAAACCCCTGAGACATGTGCGTCTTGAAGACATTCATAAGTTTCGAGCCATATATATTGTTTTCCCGGCATGATGCTTAATTTAGCACAGCTTCGGGACATAAACGTCAAAGTAAGCATGATTCTGTCACGTAAGATGGGAGGGTATTGTATACGGGTTGTGAGACCTGGCATTGGTAAAATGTATCTAGGCCTATAAGTAAGCCGTTTTGCCAGACTTATATATTGTGGCAGTAGGAAGGACCATTACTAAAGTCTTGGTATATTAAATGCAGTCACTATGCTGGCTCTCGCTTATTGATTCGTTTGGAAAGTACATTTCTGACGCAAGTCTTCGAGACTGGACGCAGCATGAAAACCTCAGAAGCTAGCACCGAATCATGCAACGAAAGATGTCAAGAATTGATGTAATGAAAGACATTCAATGGGTCTTTGGCATAGTTAGCCCAGGTATGCAAGAATCAACTCGTCATCCTCAATGATTTATCCAGGTCGCGGGTCGTTCAGGGTGAATGGCTGGATTGAATGGTACTGTTGACAAGATATCTAAATCGAACTACTCGATTTCAATTCCAACCTTTCCTTGGTGTTTCCCTGAAGCCAAGTACTCATAAGCGTCCTTGAGCTGCTCTAGCTTGAACACCTTGGAGTCAATGATGGGGCGGAGCTTGTCCGGATGGGCATCAATAGCCTTGCAGGCTTCCTCCATCTGCATGCGACTACCAGCCCAAACCCCGCGGACTGTGACAAGGCTCAGCCAGGAGTCCAAGAACGTCGGCACCTCGTGACCTTTTGCTTCACCGCTGGCATAGCCAGTGGTGACGATGGCGCCGTCGAGCTTCACGCTCGCGAGGCTCTGGCTCAGGGTCGTTGCGCCCGCAATCTCGACGACGAGGTCGACGCCGGACCCTCCCGTCAACCTTTTCGCCTCCACCCCCCAGTCGACCGTCTCGCGGTAGTTGATGATGTGGTCGACCCCAAGCGCCTCGAGGGTCCTCGCCTTCTCCGCAGAGCTCGTGGTAGAGATGACCCTCGCCCCCGCGGCCTTGGCGAACTGGGCCGCGAAGAGGCTCACGCCGCCGGTGCCCTGCGTGAGGACCCATTGTCCTGGCAGGACTCGTTTCCCGGGCAAGCCGAAAAGGGCGTTCCATGCAGTCACCCCGGCGCAACTCAGCGAAGCAGCTTCGACAAAGGTCAATGTCTCAGGCATCGCCACGAGCCCTTGCTCGCTGAAGGCGCCGACGGTGCGGAAAGTGCCATCGATACTGCCGCCAAGTCCGAATCTTGTTATGTCGTCGGTCACAGGTCCTCCGACATATTTGGGGCTCAGGACGGTGATGACCTTGTCGCCTGGCTTGAATCGGGTAACATCTCTCCCAACAGCCAAGACGGTGCCGGCGCCGTCGGACCCGGGCACGACATTGGGCTTGACGTCCCAGGGGTATTTCCCACGAGGGATGACAATATCACGGAACTGTACAGACTTTAGGCCGGTGTTCCTTTCTTGACTAAAATAATCCTCACATTCAATGTGGCTCCCTGCACTGATCGGGGTTAGCTTAAGGGGGCTTCCGATATATGAGCAAATGGACTGACATCTCACGAGAACTTGACTGTCGCCGAACTCAGGCAACGCCTGCTCCGAGAGCCTGAGGGACTGAAAGCCTTCTTGGCCAACGACATTCCATTGCTTAACAGTGCTGGGGATTGACGAAGCCATGGCGAGCTTCCAAAGGCCGTCTCAATCGGTATCTGATCACCGCAATGCTCGACTGTGGTTGAAATGACATGCGATGCGTTCTGGCTGATGTATTTGTACTCGTTGTGAGGGTTGCGTACATTCGATCCGTGGCGATTCCCACTGTTCGAAGGGCTGCTGTTGTACGGTCTAGACATCATTTGCTCCATAAGCACGAGCACAAGTGAGCGCCGTGGCTCAGATGATTACGTTCTCAACAACCAGTCATAACGTTATGCTGCGTCATGCCTGCATAGATGCACGACGCAGCAAGGTTGTGTATAACAAGCCCGAGATCCCGGCTGTTGTAGCTATGATGCGATTATCTGCCCTCGACATTATAGTGATTCTCGGTCCAAACGTATTGTGACTCTGCTGGAGTGACCATGCCGCAACACGCCCCGGCTTGGCTTCTCCTCGAAAACGTACCTGCAACCGTCACTGGATATCGTGAGGTTCAACACCAAGGCACTGTCCTTGGAATATGTCACCAGGAACACCGACACGACATCATTCGAGTCTTTGCTGTATTGCATTCTTCTCCGTCCGAGAACCCCCCTTATGATAAACCCGGAAGCTCTGCACTTGGCTGGCAAGACGGGGGTGCATCGAGTCCTCGGCCTGTGGGCTTTCCCTCCCGGACAAGCCTTTACTTCCAATACTTGAGGCGCCATAAGAATTGCCCTAATTGTTTTTCCGATCAATCCCAACGAGCTTCGAATGATTCATGATAACTTATTTCGAGTCATGCATTCCTTGGAATCACACACGTTGGAAGATATATGGTATATGCTGATGGCGCCGGCATTTAGGGCACGCAGGTGGCTTCTTCATAGACAGAGGTCATAAAGCTCATATTAATCAACGCTGGGCTGCTGTCTCAGGCCACTCTTGAGACAAGTGGTGTTGGCGATCAACCTTGACACCTCCTCCCCTGCTGGTCTCGTGCGACCGAATGCCGCCGCTGTGCCCATGGCGTTGGCAACATCAGTAATGTGTTTATTTCCACAACTTGGAGATGAGGAAAGACCAATATATCATTTTGCCTGCGCCTTGGGGCATATTATTCGTGGGAGTGGTCCTTGGATAGTTGAGCTGCCTGATTGGCTTCCCATGATGCGTCTTATCGGGTTTACTTCCAGTTGCCTAGGTGTATTATACAGTTATTTGAAGCCGCTCCTTGTTTCTTTGCTTTATTGTCCACCTTTTATTACAACCGCCATACCAGGATGCCCGTGATCAGGTCAAAAGTGCCATCGCAGGGTTTCGGGATCTCTGATGTTTGCATCAGCCCCGCGCCAACGTGCTGCACGCGTTATGTACGAGCCGCAACTTCGCCCGACGGAGCGTCGCTTTCTTTGGCCTGTTCCGCCGATACAATTAGATTGGTAAGGAAAGCCACCATGTATCCCTACCACAAGCCACAAGGTCTGATCTGAATGAGCGAAGAGCCGAAGCCTGTCGGTCCATACGCCAATATTGATGTGTATCTGAGTATTCGTCTCATCATGGTCGACCTATAAAGGCCTCACCAAGTGCCGAAGTGCCGGTACAGGTTGAAACCACTAGATGCCAGTCGCCCACGCTCTCGATTAATTGTATCCTTTCATCTTACGTCTTTTTTTTTTCGCTGTCTTGGACTGACCTCGATTTAGTCTAGAAGCTTGCGGTGATCCGCACCGACGACACCTGTAGGCACGATCCTTTCCTGTTGTGCAAGGCTTTCCCTCTCGCGTTTCTTGCTCCTGAAAGATGAATGTCGTCTTATACTATGCATTCTCAAAGTATAAATTCCATGTCCTTGGAAAAAGAGCACCACGACCGGGTCGAAATGAAGCAGACCATTGCTTTGTCGAGAGTGAGATTACCATTGAACTTTTTTGAAACAGTCTGGCTTGGCTGCAATCTACTTTGCACTCGTCTGAGACGACTGCCACTTGGCTATATATCCATGATGTCGTGGAAGAAAGAGACACCGAGTTGAATAGAACAAGGCACTAAGCGCCATTTGCCGGACTGCGTCGTTCTTGGCCTCCCTACAGCTGTATGATGGGACCAAATGTATCATTTGATGTTTTAGTCAAGCCATCTCATCCTTCTGACGCACGTCCATTGGTGAGTCTATCTGTCATCGTTTCGTCAAAAGTTTGATGCCCGACTGCGGACGGCCACGAACCGTTGTCATCGCCACGTCAAGACGGAAGGCATAGCCTGGGTTGGGTTGGGTGGCCCAACCTTGACAACGGAATCGTGCGCGTTGGCAACTTAGACAGATGATTGAGCCAGTTGCTGGCCGGCACCGCGATGGATTTCGCTTCCGTGCAGACGACTATGTATATGCGTTTCGGGCACACTATATCGCCACGGCAGCATAGTTTTTTTGTCAGGGACGAATAGAATAGCATAGAATAGGTTCCGAATGAGAAATCATAACTCTGCGCCGCTCATCATGCAATGCTAAACCGGCTGATCAGCCCGAAGACCCGGCTCAACCATTCGCCCCTACGCCAAACCTTCCCCTCATTCACCGTCGAGAATCCCTGCCGTAGCCTAACCATCAAATGGTAACCGGCGCCAGCACGGACGGCCTCTTGAGAGCACGGGCAAGGAAGGGCCTAGAAATAGGCATGTATACGTACCGGACCGTCATGGCGCTCGCTGCACGGAAGAAGTCTAAGACTGGGGGGGGGGGGGTTTGAGCAGTAAGTGTTCATTACGGATAACTTCCATCTCCAGTACCATCCCGAGGAGAGGAGCAAGCGGGCACGGCCGTGTAGGTTTCCCTCTCCCTCCTCGTCCTCCCGAACAGTTGACCCTTTAGTATGTGGGTGAAGAAGAGTACACACGCGTGGTCTGATGATGCCCTGGCACTTCATCGGTCCCAATGCAATGCAATGCCCTCCT
Organism: Colletotrichum caudatum; assembly: GCA_030867225.1. Lineage (NCBI taxonomy): Eukaryota > Fungi > Ascomycota > Sordariomycetes > Glomerellales > Glomerellaceae > Colletotrichum > Colletotrichum caudatum. The sequence continues at coordinate 9,277 of MU846215.1, forward strand.
TGCTTCAGGCTGATAAACCCCACACTCTGGGCCGGGGGATCTCTCAGATACCCTTTCAGGATTGGGTAGCAGCAACTTTAAGCCTATCGAGGTCGCCTCGCCAGATCATCAGCGCCATCACTTTCGGTTCTTGAGCGGGGGGGGGGGGGGGGTGCAATCCCCTCGACGCCCCCTTGACCCGTATATGCTGTCTGTACCTAGGTCAAAAGGCCCTGAAAGAGGATCGAAGAGGACCGGCTCAGGCCTAGTGGCCGCGACTCCCACACCATTCTTCGTCTCAGGGGTTTGTCTGATCTACCTACCGGTCTCCCCCACCCCACCCTAGCTTCGCGACCCCCCTGGTCGGATCTGTGACGCAGGCCCTGAAGTTAACCGTTTGAAGTCTTGCTCTCGCGACCACTCACAGGCCCTTTCCTCTCTTTTTCGAGGTGGCCAAGACCGGACTTTGCCAAGTCGACGGGCTGACACCAACCCCCTTCGCTAGTGTGAGACGAGCACTCATTCGGACAAGAGGCCAGCGGGCCCCCCCCCGTTGCGCCTTTTTCCCCTCACCGAGGTGGCGATGGGGGTGACTGACTGACTGCGAGGGAATGTCGCCTGTCGAATCTCTGGGCGCGTTTCTGACCCCCGAAAGAGGGATAGGTAAAGTTGTCCCGTAGCAAAAGCCAGCGCGAGCCATGGCCCGGCGTATATCGGGTTTTGGCTTTTTTGGCTCAGTCAGCCGCATCAAGGCGGCCGGCCAGCAAGGGTTCCCAAGCGACTGAGATGATGGATGCTTGACCGATAGAACATGTGTCGTCCATGAAGGGTAGGTATCAGGCACAATATATGAATAGTCGGTAACGGAGTGTGGGAGAAACGTGTGAGCCATGCCGCTTTCGAGACAAGAGCGGTTCCTTGTCCTCGTCGGCTGGACACCCCCCCCCCTTGGCGTTGACAACCGGGACATGCCATCAATTGGTTCGTCTACTCTTTTGGGCCTAATGTACGATGGTCATTCCAATCTCTATTCTATTCTATTCCTGTCACTGCAACCTTCTTTTCGTCGTCTCTTTCTCTCTCTCTCACACCCATTACCTTTTCTCTTCGTAAACCTCAATCGTTGTCTGCCTCGACGGTGGAGCCCGTTTCTATTCTTCTCTTTCCATTCTCTCGGTAGACAAGGCGTGTGTTTTGCACCGTGTTGCGTCTGCCGTCTGCCGTCTGCCGTCTGGTCTGGAAAGGGCCTATTCTCTTCTCTTCTGTTACTTGAGGCTCCCGGTGGGTTCGTCGCAGCGCCAACTGCTCATCGCCAGCCGTTTGCTGTTTTACATTCTTTCTCCGGGTCGTCTTCATTTCTCACCTTGCTCCCTTTTGTTTGTGGTCATTTCAATCTTAGTTGGTTGTCCGATTCGAAACCCGTATACTCGTTAATCGACGACACGCCTGGTGCAATCCCCAATATCAAACCGAGTCCCGATCACGACGACATCCTGTCCTCTCGCCATTGTCTCGAGTCTCGCCCGCTCACCACCGATCCGCTCGAGCACACTCCCATCCATACAGTTCCCATGTGGCGGCGACCGCGGTAGCACGCATCATCCTCTTCAGCGCCGGGCATGGCGTTTCTTTCCTACGCCTTTCTGGCCTTGTCGCTACTCACAAGTACCCGAGCATGGCCTCAACTACCGACGGACGATGGCGACTTCGCCTCACTCATGACGCTTCCCGTCATACCCTATACCTCGCAAATCAAAGCCGACGTCGCCCCGCGCGGGCTGGCCCTCCCCGCTGACGAAGATGCCGAAACCTCCATGATGATGACGCTGCCGGTGACTTCGCATCCGAGGAGGAAACGGCGCGGCGCGCGCGCGCCGCGCAAGGTCCTGCTCGACGACATTCTGGACGACGACCTCGGGCCTCTGCCCGCCGCCCCGGTGGTCGTGCCTCCGGTCTCGATGCGCGGCCTGCTCGCCGTCGATGATGCCGCCGACGCAAACGGCGCTTTCGTTACGCTGCCCGTTCTTCACTCCACGAAGCGCGGTGTTTTCAGTCGACAGGTCGAGGCGAAGCTTGCCAACCGTTCCGATGTGGCATACTACGCCCAACGTGAGTTTTGGTCCCCCCCCCCGCCCCGTACCGCCATCATACTTGCATCCATGAGGAGATATATCTTCCGCTGACACACACCTCACTTCTCAGTCAACATCGGCACACCTCCCCAAGCGGTGTATGCTCAGCTTGACACGGGCTCCTTCGAGCTCTGGGTCAACCCGGACTGTACCGTCCTCTCCGCCTCCGATCAGCGCTTTTGCCAAGCCGTCGGCTTCTACGACCCTTCCCGCTCAACCACCGCCGTCCGGATGCCGACGACCAAGACACTCCGGTACGGCATCGGTGCCGCCAACATCTCGTACGTCCGCGACAGCCTCGCCCTCGCAGGCTCCCCCTCCACGATGCGCCAAGTCCAGTTCGGCGTCGCCACCAGCTCGGAGGACCAGTTCGCGGGCATCCTCGGCATCGGCTCCGGGGAGGGCGTCAACACGCGGTACAAGAACCTCATCGACGAGCTCGCCGCCCAGGGGGTCACCCGCACCCGGGCCTTCAGCCTCGGGCTGGGCTCCAAGGACGAGCAGGAGGGCGCCATCGTCTTTGGCGGCATCGACACCTCCAAGTTCTCCGGCCCCCTCGCGCGCCTGCCGATCATCCCGGCGGACGAGGCCCCGGACGGCGTCGCCCGGTACTGGGTCAACATGCAATCCCTCAGCCTCACGCCGCCGAGCCGTCGCACCCGCGTGTACGCCAACAGCTCGATGCCCGTGTTCCTCGACAGCGGCGCCACCCTCACCCTTCTCCCCGAGGAGCTCGCCAACATGATCGCCGCCGACTTCGGCTCGTCGGGGGTCGACGCCAACGGCTTCTACCCGGTCTCGTGCAACCTCGTCGGCCTCAACGGCACCGTCGACTTCGACTTTGCGGGGATGAAGATCAGGGTCCCTTACCGTGAGATGATCCGCGAGCTGCGCACCACTCCGCCGACTTGCTATCTGGGTATCGTTCCGAACGCCGACTTCACGCTGCTGGGCGACACCTTTTTGCGCTCGGCTTACGGTACGTTCATCACCACCACCACCACCCCCCTTGTTTCGTCTAGGCGGGCCCCGATGCTAACCCGTCCCACAGCCGTGTTCGACCTCGACAGCAACGTCGCGTACCTGGCGCAGTACACCAACTGCGGCACGAGGACGATGCCCATCAACCGGCCGCAAGACATTGCGGCCATCCAGGGTCTATGTCCCGCTCCTGCCGGGACGGACGGCTCTTCGCCGGCCGCCAACGGTACCACCAACTCGCCGAGCTCGGGTCCCGGTCCGGATGTCGTCCCGGGCGCCGGCTCAACCCTACCCACTGGTCCGGCGCCCGGGATGTCGGGGGTTCCGGCAGCAGGCACAGTGTCGGCGGCACCCGCAACGAGCCGCAGCACCACGCTTGCCACAGTCGCGGCCCTGTTGTTGGCGGCGATGTTCTGGTGAAAAGGGGAGAAAAAAAAAGAGATAATAAAACAGAAAAGCGGGTGGGCTGAATGGAGCTCTTTTTTTGGTGCATTTGGCAGCGTTTCCAGGCATATAATTCATGAGCAGGCTTGATGTTGACTTGGCGTACGGAGCGGCGGCTCTTTCGAACTGGACTTCTGAATCCCCCCTCCCCCCTCGAATCTTGCATGATGGAAGGCTTTCTCGTTTGGTCGGCGCATGGATCATGGCGAGCATTGATAACCCCGCGCGTGGACTGGGACTATAAGGCGGATCGGCCATGACAAAGTGGTGGCCATTGACCAACATATATTAATATGTCTCTCAACCAGACAAGATTGAATGGATGAGACTTGTAGTCACGGTACTTGTGCGCACCCCTGCCTACGACTATTGAAGAAACTTCAGTGACGTAAAACAACAGAATGCGGGAAGATGATGAATTGCGTCCCCGCATATCAGTTGTCAAGGTATATATATGTCTACTGAAGTGTGATGCTCCGATACTCACTGTCCTTCCAGGCGTTGGTGTTTTCAAAAACTGCCAAACCGACCCGTTGGAACAAGCCTCCCAGGACTTCGACAACCATCATTGCAATGCCCAGGCTTTTCCCCTCTTCGTTGACGGTGCCCAGGAGCAGGAAATGCAAAGCCTTGTCTCCTACCTCGTCTATGCTGTCGTCCATGTCGTAGCTCATCTCGACCCCGCCCTTGCCGCTTTCTTCGTCCTCGAACATTGCAGGGTCGACGTGGTCGTCAGAGATGATCCTGCACTTGAGGACGACACGCCTCGACACCCGCGCCTCCAGGAGCGTCACTTGCTGGACGGCCGCGTCTTCCCGCTCAAACATCTGCGTGAACCGAACCCCCCCGTTCACCGAGGCCCACGACCAGGTCGGCGCCCTGCTCTCGCGCGACGTCTCCCTCGCCTCCCCGTCCCCGTCGCAGCCCCTCTTCGACCAAGCGAGGAGCTCGACGAACCACCTCGCCCATAGCCCGAACCTGTTGCTGTCCCGCCACAACCACTCCAGCTCCCTCGTGATGCCCATCAGCGCGTTCAGCCGGTCGTCTTTGAGGCCCAGCCGGCGGAGGGTGTACTGCTCGACGATGGTCCTCCAGATGTAGCGCTTCTCCGCGTCCTCGTTCCCGAACACGGAATCCGCGTCCCCGTCGAAGACGGACCACGGGAGGCCCTCCTGCGGTTGCAGATACTCGAGGCCGGTCCCCAGGACGCCGCGCAAGTCCACCTCCTTGCACTGCCACAGCAGCTCGTACTCGGAGAAGATGAGCATCCGCGACGACAGGAGGAACTCCTGCAGCACCCACCCCCGCTCGTCCAGCGCGTGCTCGGGGACGTGCGGCCCGGCCCCGAGGTGCACGGTCCCCCTGCCCCCGTCGGGCATCGGGACGTCGAACCCGTCCCTCGGCAGGTAGGTGCCCTCGGCGTCGAGGAACCCGTCCGCCGCCCTCGCCGCCGTCCCGGCCGCGATGGTCGCGGCGGCGTTCTTGTAGACCGTGGCCATCCTCGCAATCTCCCTGTCCTTGTCCGCGTCGCAGTCCTGGATGATGCACAGCGCGTCGACCCAGAGGTACCTGAACCCCAGCCTCCTCGCCGCCTCGGCCGCGTCCCGCACCGTCGGCTGGAGGCTCTCGGGCCCGATCCCGTCCACCATGTCGCTCAGCGTCCTCTTCCTCAGGAGGCCTCGCTGCGGCCCGCCCCAGCAGTAGCTGAGGGCGACGTACTCGCCGTGCTCCTCGGTGTTGTTGACGCGGAGCTTCAGGGCCGGGGCCCCGACCGTGCCGAGGTCGAGGACCCGGGAGGGGAGGACGGTGTCTCGGGCATAGCGGCAGAGCTTGTGGGACTCCCTGCACGCCTTGTACAGCCCCTGTGCGGCCGAGAGCACTGTCTCGCTCTTGACGTCTCTCTCAAGCGGCCTCCGACGTATCGCGCCGGCGGCGGGGTTGCCTACGGCACCGTACGTGTCAGCATGACACGCGCGAGCTGCCTGCCTGCCTACTACCTTCCGGACGGCCCAGCATCCAGTTGCGTCGCTCACCTTGCTCGGCGTATGGACGGATGCTTATGGTAGCGGCCCCGGAAGAAAGACTGCCTTCCAGAACATCTACGCCTAAAGGCGTAGCACCGGGTCGCATTTCGGAAGGACGGTTCCGGAATGTCAGAACATCGTCGGCGTCGCATTCATGCGTCTTCTTCTTCTCGATTGCGACGACGATAAAGACGCATATTTTACAGCCGTTCATGGCCGACGTGCAGCAATCGGCGTAGGAAGAATGCCGGAGCCCCCCGGGAGAATTGAGGTCCTGGAGGCCGTCTCCCGTGAGCAGCAGCCGGCATCGAGCACAACACGTCTCATTAGTGCTACTCTCCCGCGCTCTCTTCGCGTCCGGTTCCGCTTCTCCCTCATCCGACCCGGGCCGGGGACGCCGTCCGAGCTGTACTGCGCGAGGGGGTGTCGCTGCCATCTCGTCGCCGCCACCTCTGAAAACGACGAAGCTGCTGGAGGCCGAGTAGAGATTATTGCAGAGCGCGCAGGCAGATGGGACCACGACGAGGGGTATCGGGACAGGATCTGCCTTGTAAAGCCAACGAGGAGAATCTGCGTGCTGACAGACAGACGAGCAAAAGGGGGGGGGGGGGGGGGGGGGGGGGGGGGGGGGGGGGGGGGGGGGGGGGGGGCGGAGCATCCTGTGAGGCGAAGCCTTGCAGGAAGGCAACCAGTCTAAGCATGCAGGCCGTTCAAACAGGGCGGATAGGCAGAATCTCCCGGGCTGTCCGTCTGTCTCCCTGCGTAAAGGTTGTCTATTCCGGATTGCAACCGAACTTGTTCGCCTTTCCATGTCGTTCTCGGTTTGTATTATTCGGGCCACTCGGATTGTCGGATAGGGCTTGACACGTCGCAGAATCCAACATTCATGAAGGGTTCGTCTCGGAAGTACGGATAGAGCAAAAGAAAAGATGCGGTTGGGGGGTATTAGAAAAGTGACAGAAATCTAACCAAAAGCCCGCCTTGCAGACTCGACCGACCCTGTTGCACAACGAATAGTGACGTGAGTACACCGTGACCAGCCTCCGAACCCCCAAGTTGACGAATCACACAAACCCATCCAGTTCGCGATCCCCGGAGTCTACACGCGCGGATGATCCATACCCTCGGCGTGGTAAACCTGGTCGTCGCCGAAGCCAATCGCGGCAAGGTTCTTCTTCACGTTTTGCTGCGACCTCATTTCCTACGCCAAGTCAGTCGGCCAAGAACGGACGGGCATTTGCGTAGAAGCGTGCGGGACAGGGGGGGGGGACGGTACCTCTTCGACAGTGCCCTTGATGACATATCTCGTGACGAGTACCTTTTGGTCCTGGCCGAACCGGATGGCGCGAGCGATCGCCTGGTTCTCGACGCTGGGGTTCCACTGGAGCTCGACGATGAAGACGCGGTTGGCGCAAGTGAGGTTGAGGCTACGCGCGGGAAAATCAGCGTCAACGTCAGGGGCATGCATGGCCTTTGTGAGACGGCGTATGTAGCAGAGCGGGCTCGGACTCACCCAAAGGCCCCGGTGCCGGTCGTCATGACGAGCACCCGCAGGCCGTCGTCGTTGGCGAACTTCCCGAGGATCCTCTGCCTCTCCGACAGGGGGCAGTTGCCGTCGATCATGGCGAACCTGACGCCGGCTCTCTCCAGGTGCATCCCGGCTAGGTGCAGCGTTCTCGTCCAACAAGAGAAGACGATGCTGGGCTCGGTCAGACAACACAACACGCCGCATGCTTGTGCCGGAAGGGAGTAAACGGGCGCCGTTGATCGTCACATACCTCTTCGTCGTCCAGATGTCCTCCTTGACATCCCGTATCAGCGCATCCATCTTGGTGGAGTGCCCGTCCTGGTTAAAGTACAGCTCATCGTCCTTGTCGGCGGACGTCCTGGCAGGCGCATCGGTCATGGCGACGTCGGCGCGCGGTGCCGCGGGCCCGTCGACCCGGATCCGCGGAGAGCAGCCCGCGGCAGCAGCAGCAGCAGCAGCAGCAGCAGCAGCAGCGGCCGCCGTCCTCATCCAGTTCTCGCACACGGGGCAGTGCCGCGTGCGGGACCCGGGCGCCGACATGTCGGACTCGTCGAGGCACTCGGAGCAGAGCACGTGCGCGCACTGCTCCTCGGCCCCGTTGCGCAGCCTGCTCGACCCGAGGACGGGCATGGGCTGGTGGCACCCGTCGCAGGTGATTTCGGCGTTCTGGCCGAGCGCCGAGACGGCGGCCTCGCGCTCCTCGAGGCGGCCCAGCCGGTAGCTCCGGCGGGACCAGGAGAAGGGCTTCTGGTAGGTGCCGTGGTTGCACAGGATGCGCATCTGCAGGTTGGCCTGGAACAGGCCGAACTTGGAGCTCTTCTCGACCTCGCCGACCTTTTGCTTGATGGTGCGCATGAGGATCCTCTTGGTCTTGTCGTACTGCTCGCGCTCGCCCGGCGTGAACGCGAGCTCCCTGACGCGCTCCTCGAGGCCGGGGAGCTCCAGCAGCTCCTTGGTGCGGCGCAGGCAGAGGGAGTCGAGGAGCAGGATGAGGCGCTCCTTGACCCTCCCGGGGTCGCCGTGCTGCTCAAAGGGCACCTCGATGTAGCGGCGGAACATGGCGGGCTCGTCAAACGGTTTCGCGCGGATGAAGGCGAAGAGGGCGCCAATGTCGGCCAGCTTGTTCTGGATCGGGGTGCCGGTAAGACACCAGCGGGAGTTGGCGTGGAGCGCTCTGCAAGCGTGGAAGAAGGTTGTGGCCGGGCGACGGATGACATGAGCTGGGAGAATAACGATCAGATCATGATTCGGTCGTCGTCGTCGTCCTCGGTCGTGGGATGCTGGGGGGGGGGGGGGGGGGGGACTCACCTTCGTCGAGTACCACTCGGTACCATCCAATCTTGTGGAGGGGCGACGACTTCTTCTCGTATTCGGCCGCCAAGATGTTGTAGGTGGTCACAACTATGTTGGAGTTCTTGATCTTGTCAATGTCCTTCTCGCGTTTGGGACCGTGATACTCGATCTGGTTCAGTTTTCCTTCCACGTGCCTGGCAAACAAACGTCAGAACTTCCGTCGGGCTTGACATCAGAACCAGAGATCTACTCACTTTGCAATCTCGTTTCTCCACTCGTAGATGAGAACTCGGTCGAGTCAGTCATGTAGCAGCAGTGCTGCGAAAAAGGGGATCGTCACTCACGGGCAGACGACACCACCACCAGGGTCGACCCAGAGTAACACAGCTCCCTTCTCATTTCGTTGTTCTGCTCCTCCTGCCGGGACCATTGCTGTCCGTTCTCCAGGGTGGTCACGATGAGCGAGAGGATGGACAGAGATTTGCCCATGCCCATCTCGTCGGCCAGGATGCCGCCGCCTTTCTCGTCCGGCCGGGTTTTCTGTTTGATGTTCGTGATCTTGTGGCGAAACCTAAGGCCGTAGCGTTCAGCAGAGAGCTCGGGGATTCGCGGGAGCGGAGATGCTTTTACCATTCCTGACCTTCCTCTGTGACGGGTTGCCAGAGGCGATACGCCGAGTCGACGATGTGGCCGGATTCCCTCTCGAGCATAAATGCGAGGGCCTGCTTTTGGTGCCTAGAGAAAACGCTTCAGCCTCCCCCGTATGCGCCGCGATGTCCTACCGGAAAGGCTGACGGCGCGGACTTACTCCTGCAGCTCGTTCTTGAGCCCCTTGGCGCCGTCTTCCCGACGAAGATGCCGCTTGTTCTGTATCGATTGGTAAACCTCCAGCATCATGTCCCGCAGCCTCTCCTCGCGCGGCTGCCGCCCCGTGGGCGCGCCGGCGTTGACCTCCCTCGCGGCCTCCGTGGCCATGTGCTCGGCGTCCTTGATGCGCAGCATGTGCGGGTTCTCGTAGGGGAACCCGCCGCGGGCGCGGTCCGGCATCTGCAGGTACAGCTTGCCCTCGGAGAGCGTCTTACCGGTCTCTCGGGCCCTGCTGCGCGGCCCGTAGATGTTGATGTCGACCTTGACCATGGCCTCGACGGGCTTCTTGGCACGGCCGATGGTCTCGCGGAGGGCGGTGGTCTGGGCGACGGGCTCGAACTCGACGCCCTCATGGGCCAGAAGCCTGGCGAGGGTCTTGCCGGGGCCGGAGCGGAGGTATCCGAACTCGATGGCGTCCGGGTCGTCTCTGAAGATGAGGACAACGTGATCCTGGCGTTCTCTGAGGGTGAAGCGCTGGTAGGGCGTCCGCCCGGGCGCGTGCACCAGTTCTCTTTGGTGGGTATCACGGATCTTGGTGTCGAAGACGCCCATGTCGCCCACCAACTTGACGTCTACGTTATAGAGCTACTTTGGTATGAGCACGTCGGTCTTTGGCAGCAGTTCCATCAAGAGAAAAAGAAACGAAGGGAAAGGGAGAGAGGGGGGGAGTAGAGAGTCAAAGAAAGGTTGCAACTAACCATTCCATAGCAGACCTTTTCGGTCTCGTCATCTCCTCCCGCAGAGAAAGTCGTGTCCGAGCCGGCGATACTCCTGGAACCGCGTATGAGCGAGGGCGAATGCGTCACGGGCGGGGAGTCTTGCGACGATCCAGGGGACGGTTGGGGGGAGCTGTACGTGTGAGATGCCGGGGATGCGGCGATGGTGTTCCGGCCCCAGGTCAGCAGCTCCTGTCCGAAATCAAAAGGCACGGCGCCGGACCGGTCTCCGAAGTTGATCGGCTCGAGCAAGCTGCTGTCGGTATACGGGAATAGGCTATTGTAGTCCTCGTTCATGGAAGCGGGCGGGTTATCGAAGCCGCTTGTCTCTTGGGACATGTCCAGGCCATGGAACTGGGTCTGGCGTGGCCACTGCCCGGCATATTCTTGTTCGATCTGGTACGGCGAGGGGACGGAGCCGTACGAGGATGCGGACGACAGGTCATGGTAACTGACCTCCTCGTCCTCCTCGTTGAGAAGCCTCTTGAGCGAAGCCATTATGAGGTTGGCTGCGCGTCTCGGTTACCGATTCTTGTCAGTGTAGATGCGTATACCTGTCTCTGTGTCTTATATATATCAAAACCGAGTCCAAAGATGCCGTCTTGAGTGGCCGCCCTTGCTGTTCTTGGCCAAACAACAACAACTCCGAGCTTCAATGGGAACCCGTCAAGTTGTGTCGTAATTCGAATCCAAGGTTATACTCGAGCAGCCAGTGGTCGGGGGACATAATGAGGCTCGGCGGCCGGAGTGATAAGGAGAGGGGATAAGATAGAAAAGGCGTCTGGCGAACCAATTTTGCCAACCGGATGATGGCCGGTGACGCGAGGCATAGGAAAGGCGACCATTTTGATGCGCAGCTTTATCCTTCCATCGAGTCTCCCCCCTCCCCTCCCCTCCCCTCCCCTTTACCTTGTGCCCTTGCGCCCTTGTGCCTTTGGGGCGCAGTGCGCGGACGATGATGAAGGCATAGTCGTCGCGCGTCCGTCCCGTTGGTGGTTCGCACATGGCCGAAGACTACGGTCTGCCCCCCCCCTCCCCACCAACCAGCACGCATATGCACACTACCTGGAGTACACACAATCGATAACAGGGGGGGGCGGTCTGGTCTGTAGGGTTTAGTTTCGTTTGGTATGTACCGTAGGAGGCCCATTCGTTTCATTCCTCGCGTCCCATCCCGCTCTGAAAAAACGCCCGCTTCTTGCACCGCCCCCCGAAGCTGTGGAAGAAGACCCGACACCCCGGCTCACCGACGGATGCTCCGCCTCGTGAAGCGTGAAGAGATCGGATTCCCCCGAGGCAAGCCACCAAAGAGCCTCACTAGGCCGGAACGAGGTCATGTATGGGGGGGGGGGGGGAAACACACACACGGACCGATGCTTATTATCGCAAGCTTGTCCCGGAGAGGGGCGTTCGCAGGTGATGCACGCCGGGCATCTTTTCTTGGAAACTCGTGCCGCCTTTCCCCACGATCAGCTAGTCTTCTTCAGTCTTCTGTTGCGATGACGTGACGCTGAGAGCACTATGTATCCAGAGCCACGGCACGGCACAACACGGCACGGCGCAAGACGGCACGGCATGATGCGCGGCACGGCACACCACGGCGCGCACGGTCTGCGATCAAGATATGCATGGACAACAGACTCGGGTACTTCGCGACCACACAACCGATTAGGCATAACCTCTGCCGTGTACTGGAGGAGAGAAGACTCGAAGAGGTGAGCTTGACGAGACAGGTCAGCCGATCAGCCGATCAGCGGCAGGGAGCATCGCCGGGCCCTGCGAAAGGGGGATCCGCTGCAGAAACAAAGAAAAAACAAAATCAGAGAACGAGACCCCCCATCGCGTGCCCCTCAATCTCTCACAAGGCGTGTGCCCGCGTGGGAGGACAAAAATAACCCCCCCCCCCCCCCCCTTCGACAAGGCCAGAGTTCAAGGGCCAAACGGACACAGGGCTCACGAAGGAACGGCTCGGTAGACTGCCGGCGATCCGACGCACGCAGAGTTCGAGTCGGTCTCGAGTGACGGCTTGTCTGGGCGAGGACGGACCGAGGACGGACGGACGGACATGACAACGCAGAGAGGCAGACCGACAGGCGAGACGGATAGATGGGAGACACTGACAGGCAGATTTTGCGACACGTGGAACCGAGGGGAGAAGAGGGACAAAAAAAAATAAGAAGAAGAAGAAACACCGCTGCACGTACCGCCCCTTGTGTCTCACGGAAACGAGAGAAAACGGGGAGGATGGAGCGGGATGCAGAGAAAAGTGTGGCAGTGGCAGTGCATAGGCGGACTAGCGCTCTGCCTCTGCCTCTGCCTCTCTCTCTCTCTCTCCCCCCCCTCCCCTGGTCCGCCAGGAGGACCAACGATGACAGCGTTTCTATTGGCGTTCCTGTCCAACAAGCGGCTTGCCAGCCCAGGGGTGCCGGCTCGTGTGTGCAGGGGTTGCTCGGCAGGGGGCGGGATTTCTAGTGACTGACGCCTGGCTGCCTCTTTTGCTGTGATTTGCTGTAATGAGTGAGTGAGAGATAGATGGAGAGAGCTGCATATGTGCGTGTGTGTGTGTGTGCGCGTGTGTGTGGAAGAGAGAGAGAGAGAGAGCGAGGATGAGAGAGAGAGGAGAACATCAGCCTCAATTGTTGTCGACCAACTGCAAATGCATGTCTCGTCGAGTGGATAACGTCCCTCTCTTCCCTCTCTTTTTTCACTTCGTCTTCGTTCTCGAGAGACCGTGTCTCCCCTTTCGTTTCCTGGCCGGCTCTCTGCACTTCACTATTCGCCTCCTTTCGCGACTGAGCTTCATCTTCTTTTCCGTTTAGGTTTGCTGTGATCGGACGGGGGCTGCCGGCCATCTTTTGAATCCATCCTCCTATAATCTCCTCTAATCAGACCTGCACCGCCGGGTCCCGGCTTCCCCCTCCGTCTCCCTGCCCGCGCCCTGCCCGGTGTCTCGGGGGCCCGGAGGTCCTAGATACGAATCATGGCTCAACGCTTCGGCGACGCCGCCCTGGGGCCGGACCTGCACGACGACCTCGGCGATGCCCTCGTTGAAAGCGCCGATGGGTTCAAGGCCATCCTGGATACCAAGCACGTTGCGAGTTTCGAAAAGGCGACCAGCCATAGCGTCTACGCCGACCTCCATACCATCCAGTCCCAGCAGCAGGAGAAGAGGACGATGATGAACCTCAGCAGGGTCCAGATGTTCCTCGAGGGCATGGACGGCCTGCAGGAGGTCCTCTGGGAGCTTGAGCCCGCTAGAGCAATGGATATCATGGCGTGCGTCTGGGGCCCCATGAGGTTTCTCTTGAACGTGCGTGCCCCCCCCCCCTATTGTCATGAAATCTACACGCTGTCGAGGCGTCCACGGCTCGTCGACGGGTCTTTTCTTTGAGTGTTTTGGCTGACACGCCACCTGCAACCACCAGACCACAAAGATCAGCGAAAAGGCGTTTGACCACATGCTCGACGCTTACCAGCGATTGGGGGCCGAGATCCTGCCCCTCGGCCAGTACAAGAACTTCTTCGCCGACTCGCAGGACGCGAGGACGTGCCTGTTGAACCTCTACCGCGACGTCCTCGAGTTCCACAGGCTGGCATATAAGCTCTTCTCCCTCCGCACGACGTGTAAGTGCGCCCGGCCATACGCATCACGGCGCAACCCCCCCCCCCCCCCCCCCCCCCCCCCCCCCTCGCCTCCTCTCGGACGAGCCTCGGTACTGACAAGACCACTCGCTCGCAGTATGGACAAAGCTCCACAGGGCGTCGTGGAAAGACCTCGAGACGACCTTTGCCCACCTCGAGGGAACCCTCAGGCTCCACGCGGATTTCGTCCGGACCCACGGCTGCTGCGGCCGCGGACTCCTCGGCGGCGGCGTCGACTCGGGATTCGCGTCCCCTCCGACGCCGACCGCCCGCACGCTCGACCTCCGCCGCGGCCGTCAGCGGTACGAGGCCGCCCACGCCGCCGCCTGGAGGCGCTTCCGGCGCGCCGAGCAGGACCGGAGGACCGAGCAGAAGACCAAGGTCCTCAAGTGGATCGCCGCGCCCAACAAGACGGAGGCGCTCCACGAGAGCTTCGTCCGGAGGCGGGCCCCGTGCCCGGACAGCGGCCGCTGGCTCTACAAGCGCCACGACGCCGTGTCCAACTGGATGCGCGAGGACCCGCCGCGCGACTCGACGCTCTGGGTCCACGGCCCGCGCGGCATGGGCAAGACGGTCCTGGCCTCGCTCGTCGTCGTCCGCCTGCGGGAGCTGGCCCGCGAGGGCAGGATCCCGGAGGGCGCCCAGGTCGCCTACTTTTACTGCCAGGAGGGCGACCAGGACCTGGACACGTACCTGGGCATCCTGCGCAGCATCCTCCACCAGTTCGTCTCCGCCGCCGACGTCCTGGACCCCGACTACTCGGGCCACGACGACGGCGCCGGCAGGAACAGTAACAACAACAACAACAACAACAACAACAACGCCGCGATCCTCCCGTTGTGCGCGGACAAGGTCGTCAACAGCGGCGGCTCCTCCCTCGTCTCCCCCGAGGCCGCGCTGCCCCTCCTCGAGGCCTTCTTCGACATCAACCCGCGGCAGTACCTCGTCGTCGACGGCCTCGACGAGTGCGCCGCGGCGACCGAGGTGCAGCAGGCGGTCGGGTTCCTCGCGGCGCAGGTGGCGCGGTGCGAGGACGTCGGCCAGGGCTCGCTGCGCGTGCTGTTCACGAGCCAGCCGACGGCCGACGTGCGGCGGGCCATGGCCAAGCACGGCGTCCCCGGCGAGGCCGGCCGCGAGGTCGAGCTGGACGCGCGGGACAACGCCCACGACATCCGCGCCTACGTCCGCATGAGGCTGGCGCCCGAGCAGATGCTCGAGGCGAACCGCGACTTCAACCTGTCGGCCGACAACGTGCAGGACATTGAGAACCAGGTCACGGCCCAGAGTGAAGGTGAGTTGGCGGCCACACGGGGGGCGGATGATGTGTTGATGTCCCTTTCTGTGACCCCTGGAAGGGGGGGAGAGGCTGACTTTGAGAACCGCAGGGCTGTTTTTGTATGCCGTGCTCGCCATGGACCATCTCATCAAGCAGTGGTTCAAGAAAGACCTGCTCGACTGTGTCAGGCCGGGAATGCTCCCAGACGGCATATCCGAATTGTATGTCCAACCCCCCCCTCCAAACCCCCCTCCCGTCTTCCAAAGAAAGCCGTTCTGCATCCTCATACTCCTTCTGTCACGTTCTCCTCCGGCAAATCTCCAAACCCTCCTCGTCTCTGGCCCCGGCTGACAAAACTCCTCTCAGATACGACAAACTCCTCGGCACCCTCAAGAACAACCTCACCAGGCTGTCGAGCAGCCACTGGGCCAAGGCGAAGCTGCTCCTCGGGTTCCTCGTCTGCGCACACCGGCCCCTCAAGTGGCACGAGATCCAGGCCATCCTCGCCTTCGACCGCGCGCGGGACACGGTCGACTTTGACCTGAACATGATCCGCACCGACAGGGTGGCCGACCTCCTCGGCTCGCTCGTCCAGGTCTTGCCGGGGGACAACATCAGGCTGATCCATTCCACCGCCAAGAGGTACGTGGCCCGCCCCCGTCTTGTCTTTCTTCTCCCGTTTACGCTCATCACGCTCCGCTTTGCGGCGTCCCCGTCACGGAGACTGGTGAGACGGCGCGTCATAGCAAGACGAAAAAAGAAAGAGAAAAAAAGAAAGAAAAGGCGTATGTTGACACTCTTCAATATCAGTCACCTCGCCAACACAAAACACATCGACGTCGAGTTCGTCCAGTGCGACCTCGCGACCATCTGCCTCCGCTACCTCTCCCTCCGGTGCTTCGCCGCCGAGGACTACACCGAGGCCGAGCGGCTCGAGCACATCCCCCTGGGTTACTTCTCCTTCCAGGACTACGCGGCCTCGCAGTGGTACAAGCACGTCGCCAGCGTCATCGCGTCCTGCAAGACCGTCTTCCTCCCTCCTCCGCCCTCCTCTTCCTACTCCTCCTCCTCTACGTCACTCTCCTTCTCTTCTCACGACGTCCAACATCAACATCACCACCTCCAACATCATCATCAATACCAAAACAACGCCCCCCTCGTGTTCGACGGGGCGGCGGCGGCGGCGGGAGAGCAGCCTCGGCGGGACGACTACGCCAGGGAGTTCGCCTCCGCCCTCGCGCGCTTCGCGGCCGCCTACGACGCGGACCTCCGCCCCCCCTCGCCGCCGCACCCGGACCTCCCCCTCGACGACCTCTCCGCCTACGCCGCGCTCCCCTTCTACGCGGCCCTCTTCCGGGTCTGGAACCACATATACACGCACCAGGCGTCGCCCGTCGACGAGCGCAACAAGATCGGCCTCCCCCGCCTCGAGGCCGCCGTCCAGCTCCACCGCGCCGCCATCGAGGGGGACTTCCGCCCGTCTTCCCGCGTCGGCGGAGGCGGAGGCGCCGACACCATGGAGCACTACTACGGCCCCAACCTCTTCAAGTGCCAGCGCCTCCTCTGCCGCTTCTTCCACCAGGGATTCGACGCCCGCCGCGACCGCGACGCCCACCACAGCCGCCACGACCGGCCCTACCGCTGCCCCGTCGACACGTGCGGCTTCGCCCCCGTCGGCTTCTCCTCCAACAAGGACCGCGAGCGCCACGTCCGCAACTACCACCCGGAGCTGAGCGACAGCCCGTCGGCCTTCCTCCAGCTGAGCCGCCGCGTCGAGGCCGCCCGCTTCCGCTGCAAGATATGCACAAAGACCTTCACCCGCAACATCAACCTCAAGGGCCACGAGCGGAGCCACTTTGGCGAGCGGCCCTACGCCTGTTCCAGCTGCGGCAAGGCCTTTGCCAGGCTCAACGACTGCCGCCGCCACGAGCGGATCCATGACAGGAAGGGCTCGTGAGAGAAGACGCGCCGGGGCAACACGGGTGCGATGACTGTTTTTTGTCATTTTCCCAAGGGGTAGGGGGGGGGGGGGGGGGGGTTCATTGGTTTGGTGTATGGAGTTATGGGGGAAGAGAAAACATGGTTGCGGATATTATAATTGGACGGATCAGCAATGACCGACCGCACATCGAGTGGCTTTTCTTCGGTGCAGAGAATGCTCGGGGAATGAATATCTACAATGCCAAGTGTATATTCATCCGGGGACCGACGCGAGGTAGACGGCGTATTCTGAGAATGGGTATCTAGAACGGTAACTACTATATTGATTCGGGCTTCATCGTGAGGCAGCCGGCGTATTCCAAGAATGCAACGCAAAGTCTTGCACACAATAAAGGGGCCAACCTGCGGACCCGGAAGCCAGTGATTGATAACATGTCGGCAGTGGGACATGGCCGTATTTGTACCCTCACCGGAGTCAGGCGGGAAATCCCTCTGCGTTTTGAACGAACTTGACTAGAAAGAGCTTCTCGTGTCAAAATACCCCGGCGCTTTTCATTGTCATTGTGAGAGTCTCTGGCCCATGGTTCGAACAAACTCATGGTGTCCTTTGGCTGCGCTGATGTTAATCGCCCGCCCCCCGTGAGACCCGGCCACGACGAGGTTGCGCAGCGGCAACCCCGAAACGCAGCTCAGGACACCGTTTCCCAAGCTTCCCAAATGAATTGGCAGCCTCCGCCAGGAAGATGAATGAATGGCTGAATTGACCAACCTAGAAAGAAGCTTGATCCACGCTCGCCTTACCAACTACCAGCGTTGTTGAATAGCGTAACGGCGCGCGACCGACGGCTACGTACGTCGTCATCATCGTCGTCGTCGTTGTCGTTCGTCCAACAGAAAGGCCGATCACGACGGCGATCGGCAGATGGGCCAGGCCAGTCCGGAAGGTTATACGACTTCCCAACTGCCGATAACCTCCGAAGATTAACTGAACCAAGATGAGCGATCAGGCCGAGAACGGCTGACGTGCAGGGGCGGCCCTGGGACGCTCACTCACTCGGAGCAACTTACTCGTTTCACTCGAGCGCCACACTCGACCATGCCACAAACTACCATGACTGCATACGAAGCATCGTACAGCACACACACACACACACACACACCAAAGTACCGACTGGATCTACCGTGGTGTCGAGCATGCTCTCTCCCCCCCACCAAGAAAAACGAAAAAAACCCTTGACCGGGAACGAAAAGATCGGCATCAATCGACAGCCCAAACAGGCCCGAAGAGGCCCGAGGGGAGGGCCGGCGAACACGCTCTCCGGCTGGTGGGCTGGCCGACGTCGCCCCTTTTCCCCTCCCAGCCGGTAGGTAACACGACCGTCAACTTCGGTTCAAGAGAGACCGAGAGCGGCCGCTAGAGGGGCCCCAGCTGGCAGGCTGGGGCCCCGTACGCCCAACGTCGAATGACAGGCGCTAGTCTGCTGGATATCGGAGAACTGCCAGAACAAAAGATGCCAACCACCTTGGCTCAGTGTGGCGTGGTTTAAGCCCGACGTTGAGAAACCGCTCGGTTCCCAGGGACGGCACTCTGCAGCTCGTCGTGGGCCGCCAATGACGAAGAGCAGCAATGAGAGCAGAGCGTTGGCGTGGGTACGTCTGGCCAACGGCGGCGCCCTAGTCTCCAATGCCAGGCCAAGGCTAGCGACACCAAGAATGGGATGGCCTACTTTGTACTTTGCCTCCTGTACGACACCGGTCCCTTCTTTACTTCTGGTGACGTTGCTTAGTGGCGGCAAAGAACAATTATCCGGAGCGATGGATGAGTGGCATGGCATGGCGTGGCCAGCGAACTGCATCCTCGCCGTGTATGTGTGTGTGTGTGTGTGTGTGTGTGTGGGCCAACGGGCATAGTGGAAGCCACCGCGTGTTTTGCTCGAGTAAAGTGCCGTGCCGTGGGCAGAGTAACCAATGATGCAACTTGTGGCGAACCGAGGGCTGTCGAGTTGCTGCCGCTCTTTTAAGCGGCGTGACTGGTGTGGCAAATACAGCTCAATGAGAGATGCGGATCTCTCATCCGCTTTGTCACCAAGGGTAACGTCAAGTTGCGATATTCAACCCGGATGCTAGCCAGCGTTGCAGGCTCGGTGCCTTGTGATACGGTGACGCAGCACTGCAGAACAGCAGCTGCGCCGTTTTGCCATTTTGGAAAACTACATGCACAAGCTCCCGGTGCCGCGTGTGGTGGGCAAATGGTGGTGTGATACGGCATGCAAGATGTGCGCATCCTTGTGACGATGGGCCCGGGTTGATTCATCTATCGGATAAGCAACCGTCATCGGGTGCCGGACTTGTTCCCGAGTGACAAGCAAGCACATCTCATCGACCAAGTCAGCTCGCTCGCCTCCTTCTGCTCTGCCCGCCGACGTCTGCCTCTGACAACAGCGGTTGAAAAGAACCCGCACCTCGACTTGGGAGCGTTAGCCAGTTGTTCTGCTTCACCCATGACTTTAAAGTTGACGTTAGGCGAAGCTCCGCTGCGACGGCTGCGGCACCAGCTTGGCTCGGCGGCTGGGACCTAGCTTGAGGTTATCGGAAGAGACGGCAAAGTTAACGGGCAGTCCTCCGCGGTGGCCGTCAGACGTCGTCCCTTGGCGTTGGGATGGCAGTTTTGTTTCTTGCGCGTCGGCAGAGCTGCCGTATACTACGAAGTGGTGTACAATGTAGGTCTCGATACGATGGGACGCTTCATGTGCTCTCCTTTTTGGGGGCTCGTCTCGGCGTACCGTGAGCCAACTTCTTTGTCGGTGACGTAGGGCACTCGAGGTTCGCCTTGAAGCTATGGACACAGCCATCGCCGTCGGGGTCGCAGTTTTGTTTCGGCCTCTGGGTCATCAGGGCCTATCCATAACCATGCGCATGTCATGAAGACATGAAGGGGCGGCGGAAAACGAAATGAACGTTTCGTCACAGTGCACAGCCGCCTCCTTGTTCTTCGCCGGCACACGCAAAACGCTTTTGAGATAAGCAGCATGAAGCCTGCGGGCGCGCGGTATCGACAGCACCGTACGCCAGTCAGCCATCAGTGTTCTCTGCCGCTCTATTCCACTGCCCAGTTGAAATGACATTGCCCATGGTGGCCAGAGACCACTGACCCCGGTGACACCAGAAAGCGGCTTTTCGATACCAGAGTCAATGCATGGTATATGTTTCAAGGTTCAAGGAGAGAGATATTAGCCTCGCCCGCGCATTTGACCAAGCCGAGTGAACAGCAGGGACCGATCGGCAGACGGTGAAGGGCGGGATTCGAAATTGCTCCCACACTGTCTCCAATCCCCGAGCATGCTTGCGAGGCGTGGATGGCCCGAGAACAGACACAATTCGCAGAGTAAAGTCTGGGGTAGACAGGGGTAGTACCCTGCCGCCTGGGGGGGGGGGGGGGGGGGGGGGGGGGCGAGGGGTCATTGACAGACATTGGCAAGGAGTGGTCAGGTGGGCACACCTTTTCATTTTTTTCTTCTTTTTTCCCGCCAGGAGATCATGGCCAACACTTGCCGCAGGCATCAGGGAGCTCTGATGGCGTTGATACCGAGGTTCTGATTTGGGGTACGAGTTGGAGACCAGACTTCCATCCGTCGTCCCAGGGTGGCTGGATGCTGGATGCTGGCTAGCTACATAGCTGGTCGGCTGTCTGGTCGGCTGGCTCTGTTGGGGAAAGCGTCCCCTTGGGCAGCCTGGCATGCCATGCTTGCTTGGTACATGCTGTACTGTGTAGGAGAGGTTGACGTTGGGATTGGCCCAAAAGCCAGTCTAGGATACTCTGGAAGGCAGAGGTATTCTTATGCGCTAGTCTTCCCTCCCTATCTCCCCACCCATCCATCCCCAAGGCCGCGAGCGGACTTGGGCCATGCAGGGTTCGAGAAGCGTAGAGGGGGGGTGGGATGTTGGGCATACCTTGTGGTCCAGGAACACTGGTTCTTGACGTATAGTGTTACTGGCATTCGGCGAGACTTGATGCCCATGACAGCCGCTCGTTCGCAATGCCGCAAGACATGGTAGGTTCGGCACAAATGATGACAAACTAACGCAAAACGCCTGGGCAGGCAAAGCTGCCGAAATTCAGTTTTCCTCCACATCTGATAGGTGGATGGACTGACGGACAGATGTCCATCTGCATAGCCCCAGAGACGACCCTGATTCTTGATGACAGACCACAACTCGAATCCCAACACCGGAGTGGATCGGCACAAACCTGGTCAAGAAGGATGGAATGGCGGCTCATCGTGAAGTGTGTCGCCTTGATCCGTTGCTGTTGGTGTGTGGGTCCGGGATCTCGGCGTCTAAGGACCCCACCGCGGTGCGCCGTGGATGTGTGCGTGCTGCTGCGTCGGTCGTAGTCCAGATGCGGCCGCGGAGATCGCAGCTCTCACAGCTCTCGCAACGGTTTATGGAGGGGAGCTGTCTTTCATCGCCGCCGGGGTAGGGTTGCAGCAAGCTGTTGCGTCTCGGGCTTGTGCCTAGTAGGGCCTAGGATGAGGTGCAGCGCCCAACGTCGACAAGACAAAATTTGGGGAAAGTTGGAGAAGCACTCCCTGTACGGAAACGCCTAGTAGTAAGGTGACAGTGCCGAGCAGCAAAGGATGTCGTACATGCCATCGAGAGAGGTGAATCGACGAAGCTACTTCTGCCGGGCCCCGTCATCCATCCATCGGTGTGTCAAATAAGCTCCAACCGAGCGAACAATCAACAGCTCCTACGGCGGTGCGGTATGTCGCCTCCTGCTCCCACGCCACGCCGGTCCAGCACTGGGATGGATGGAGGGGCCGCGAGGGTTTGAGTAGAATGCATCTGGTCGCCGAGAAGAAAGACAAAAACAAAGCCTGTTCTCTTGCAGCGTCCAAGGGACCGGGGCATGGCATTGCAAGTCCATACCAAATTGTGAAAACAATCGAGAAAACGGCCAATGCTAGGCAGGCTTACAGCGTTTCGCAGGCGGAGCCTCCGCAAGGTGCCTCGCAAGATACCGTCGGGACCTTGTGGCGTAGGTGAAGGTCCGCACACCATTGCATCCTTGTTGTCGTCGTCGTCGTCGTCGTCGTCGTCGTCGTCGTTGTCGTCGTTGTCGTTCCACCGCCCCTTGGCCGGTTAGCTAGCCAGCCAGGGCAATTCTCCAAGGTTAGTCTGGAAGCGGAAACGTGAAAAAGCTACCGCTGATGCAAAGTAGTTCAAGGGGGTCAAGGCATTGGGATCGATAGCGAGAACCCTCTAATTCAACCGCCTGCTGTACCCGCACAGCCTAGCACGCGAATGACTGTTCCGCAGTAGGGAAGTTGGCGCGCCTGAGTGACCACACAGTAAAGTACATATGCAACCAGGAAATTCGTTTGTACATATTGTGATGGGTGCATCCTCTCGCTGAGGTGTGGCATCTGGACCCAACGGGCTAACGCTGTGTAAGGGTATCCCATCCGTGCCCTTCCTACAGGTACTGGAGTAGTGTCCACTAGTGTAGGATAGGATTCCTACTACTAGGTGAAGGTGTCACCGCTGTCCGTGTGGGATAGGTGTGGAGCAAGGCCAGTCAAGGCAATCTCTGCCGCCAACGCGAGAACATTGACATTGCTCACCGTCTTCTTGTGAAGCGACCTAAACCCGGTATTCAATTGGCGCCGGTGTCTGGAAAATAGCAAGGGCAGGCATGTTCCGTGACTGATGCCACGAAAACGTTGGAAGTAAGCAACAAGATAAGTATGCTGCTAGGCCATGCTCAAATGGTTCACGTGCAGGCTTGCAACAATGTTGGTTCGTGGATGGATGAAATGTTCCGCGGGTGTGACCTTAGGTAAGTCGATATTCATATCCCTGACATGACAAAGGGTTAGGAGAGGTCACAAGAACAACAGACGAGGGTGGACAACCAGGGTGACATGTTTAAGCCGTGAATACCCCATATCGTTAGGCTCGGCAAGTTGCCCTGAGCCGGTCCGGGCGTCACCGTCGTCGAGGTAGCGTATCGATGGCGTGGGTGCTGTCAGTCTGTGGGCGGCATTGCCGGCGTGTGCTGCTGCTCCAGCCGCATTCCCGTTCATGAGTGGACAGCAAGAGTTGTTTCAAGATTGTGGGCTGGATAAGGCAGAGAAACGGGGCCCGTTGATGCAGGCAAGTCGATTGTGGCAAGCGAGCCTGAAAGAAAAAGAGTGAGAGAGAGCGATAGGGCGATAGGTCCAGTAGATCGAGGGTTTCCACAGGTCTGGATGTTGAAGAGCATCGTCAACGTCGAGGGGAGCTCCATCGGATAGCGCGCGTGGATAAGGCCGATGCTGGACGGGATTCCCCCCGGCATGACCTGTCGTTAACATGAGGAGGCTATTAATTACGAGGGTTTCCAGGGGACCATAGAAGCCCACATGGGCGATTCGCTGTCGAACAACGAAGGCTGGTGGCCAAGCCTCGCTACCCAGTGACTTGCAGGTAGGGATCGTTGGGCTTTTGCCGTCGGCCAATGCTGCTGGCCTGCAACCTCTGAGCTCCGCCGACGTAACAGTAGCGTGTGAAGGTGTGCAGTCGGAACAGGCGAGCCCTGTCGACGAGACACAGTGAGTATCTGACGAGGCCAACACTGTCAGAGGTAGTGTACATCGTACATGGTACAGAACTCGTACGTATGGTACAATGTACATTGCAGGCGGGACGATAGCAGTCAGTACCTGATTTGGAACGCCTTTCTCGCAGCGGTATCTTCCTTTGTTGCGTGTTCGGGGCCGAGGGGACTAGATGTGATCGCCGGGCCAGTGTGGGTCTTGTCTGGTCGGGTCTGATATTGGCAGCGTTAATAATAGAACACTGATCGGAGGTTTCGTGCTTGACCGAAGAGCGCGACACGCGATTCCATATGGGTGCTGAGCGGTCGATGTCCGTCGCGGCCATGAGTGCAGCAATTTCACAGCGATGTTGGACGGAGTGTTGTCGAGCAGCCAGGACTGACGGTGCGGTACCAATCGGTGTCCAAGACTGGTAAACAACCAGTCAAGGCAAGGAGAATTACAGGTGAGGTCCCCTCAAAAGCCGAAGAGATTCGAAGTTGTGAAGCAGCCAGCTGCTGACGGCGGAGCGGATGGATCTGGATCGCGGGTACGACCAGGCAGGACCCTGTCGGAGCCCGTATGACTCTTTAATTCTCGCAATGAAGGCACCATGGGGAGCGGTTGTGTCCCGCCTGGACCCTCCTGAGCCCTGGACAGGCGTCTAATCTGTATCTGCTCTTTCTTGTCTGTGCCATCGGCGCACAGCGACGGGCAGGCGGATACGGGCGGACATCTGCAGGCGAGCGGAGACACAGTAAGTGAGCATTAATGTCTCGCGTCCCTAGTGTGTCCATTGATAGCGAGACAAAGCCGTCACCGTATGCGAAGTATCCGTAGGGGCTTGAATAATACGATTGTGACGAGATGCCTTTGCTATTGTTGGTGGTGCGTGCCGGCCTCGGTCTAGGCATGGTAACGTGAGCTTGCAGGTCTCGGGGTGATGGTCAGTCATTACATATTGGACATCAGGCGAGGAGACAACTTGACAGCGATCTTGTGTTGTGCGTCCCGCAGCCAGGCTGCCTGCTCATTGTTGCAGCACATGTGCATACATACAGACAGACTGACGATCCATCCGTTGGCGGAAAGGCAGCAAAGGAGATGTAGTAGTACCTGTAGTAATGGATCGACGGGATAGGGAGGTGTTGGTGTACATTGTATGTCTCCAAGAGTGTACTGCACTGCACTGCAGTGAAGTCGGCGCCGGGGGAGGCGAGGGATGCATACGGGTCCAAAGTCGGTGGCCGGGCTAGCTCCGCGTAGAAGATCGATATCCTTCTCTCGCTGAGCACTGAGCTGAGCAGAGAGGCTCATCATGTTCATGCCATGCTGCTGTCAAATGTTATTCTTGGCTGGGGGCGACGAGCTATGGCCCTTTGGTGGACCAAGAGCCGCTGGCTGGGGCCACATTGGATTGGAGATTGGCCCCGGCGTTGAAGAACTGGTGGTGGTGATGATGATGGTTTAGTGGCGACCGACGATTGTCGATGAATGATGGAGAAGCGACAGGGGCCTGAAGCGAGAAATGTGGACCGAAAAAATGGGTCGTGTAAGAAGGACAGGCAGGAGGTGCTTCGTAGCAGCCAGCATACGCAGTACATAATAATGCGTAGCGTAGATAGAGAGAGAGAGTGTGTGTGTGAAGAATCAATAATGATGAAATATGAAAATGAATATGTAAAACGAACATGGGGGAAAAAGAAAATGGCTCGAATTGAGGGTCGTGAGTGGGCTGTGTTGTATGGTGTGTGGAGACGACGTGCAGAGTGCAGATAGTCCCTTCCGTACCTATCTTCTTGGATTGAGATATCACAGAGAAAGAAAGAACGCCTTCCTTCCTCAGCGACAGTACAGCACAGGCAAGAAAGAGGGCCCGAAAACCAAGGCAACAGGGGTCCTGCGGGTGTTGCACCTGAGGTGGGCTGGGCTCTTCCTGCCTGTTCGTTCGGCGCATCCTCCTCGAGGTTGTGGGTGGTGGGGCGCGCGAAAGGGAAGGGACGCTGTGGACCTTACGCACTGTGCTCTACTCTGCTCTGCTCTGCCCTGGAGTGGGTAGGTAGGCAGGTAGGTAGGTAGATACGTACCGTAACTCGTGTGTCTCCACGATACATACGATACCTATACACACCTTGTCTTTGCTTTGCTTTGCTTTGCTTTGCTTTGCTTCGCGATGATGCGCTGCTGCATTTGTCTTCATCTCGAACACAGTCGAACCCACAACGACGTACTATGTATGCCAAGGCACCACCTTACCTACCTGCCTACCGGCCTACTGTACATACGTAATGGCTACATAGGCAAGAGAGATGGACAGTATCGAGTACCAACTATGTAGTGTGTACCGAGTAGTGCACCCCTACTATCCGTACTAAGATACGCTTTCTCGTGCAGCCGCGCTAATGCGCTTGAGGCAGGGCGCCGCCTTCGCACCACTTTGCTTGGACCACTCAGGAAGGAGCTTTCGACAGCACCCTTGCTCCCAGAGGCGGCATTTTTGCGATTCCATCGGCTGATTCTGCTAAAGTAAACTACCTACCTCCATACTGTATAATACGTGTTTATGTACCTATCTGTGTATTCGTACCTACAGTGCCTGCTTCTCTGTCTGGGTAGGTATCATCCAACATCAACCTGGGCAGGAATATACCTAGGCAGGTAAATACCTCTGCCACGCAGTACGTACCTCGCACATGTCCGACAACACGCGCTGTGCTGATGCACTTCTGCATGGCCTTGCGATATGCATTGCACCATGTATCATATATGCGAACAGAAACCGGCCTGGTGCAGCAAACATGGACGACAAGTCGCATGAAATGCAGCCGTGGCCCCATCGACCGCCGAAGGAAGAGAAACGACTACTGCTTCATCCTCTCAACATACCTGTACATACGAATACACCACCTACCTACTACTACGTGACCTCATGTACGGTGTATTTACCAACACCACCAACAACGCTTACAATACTTACCCTGCCTTACGGCCGGCCTCTATCGCCTGGGCCCAGACAAGAAGACCCAGCCTGGTCTTGGTCTTGGCCTCGGTCAACGGCCAGTGTGTTGTGTTCGCGGCAACCCTCATGCACGAGCCTACAACATCGTCTGCAGCCCGCCAGTCGTCGTCGCCTAGCCTTCGCCATTCGCCGTCAGTACCGAGACGCACGAGTGACGAACGACGACTGGCCTGACCTCACCTCGCCGCTCCGATGATACACTACCTATTCACCTCACCAGTCACCAAACCCACAGCTTCCGAACCGAACCGCAGTGCCTGCCTGCCTGTCCTGTCCTGGCCTGGCCTGTCGAGCCCGCAGCCGTATTGGCCAGCGACAAATAAACCCCTACCTGACATACACACGTTACCTCCCCCGGCCTCTACAAATTCAATGGAACATGGCTCACCTGCATCCACCACAGCAAGAGAATGAGGTATTCGTACCTACCTTCCCAGTATTCGTACAAACACTACATATCCCGGCCAACCACAGAAGGGGCTCGGTGCTAGCTTACACTAACTGCATGGTACATACCTGTAGACATCGAGAACCCTGATCGGCGTCAGTTGGTACCGACGTACGCGAGGAACTCACCACTACTTTTCCCCAGGACCTGCCCCTCCAACCACCAGCAAGACAGCGTAGGACAGTCCTCCGGCTATCGGTTTGTAAGTGCCTCGGAGATGATTGCCATTGGCCGAAGCTGATGGCTGCAGCTGTCAGCATGTCGATTTCTAATTCCCGCTGAGCGACTGCGGACGGAGCTGGCTGGTCGCTTTTGTGTTTCGCAATTCCACGCAATTGCACACGGGAGAGAGAGCTTTTACGAATACTTGGAAGCGATTCCTCTTCGACTGCAGCAGCTTTCGATCCTTCCTTTTTTCTCTTTTTCTTTTCCGGTTTGGTTTTTGGTCACAACCCGCCTCGACCCTAACTTGTCAATGCCGAGCAGACCGAGCCAAGCATGCAAAAATGACCAAGATAAAATAAAAACACGCAGACGCACACACGCGCGCGAGCGCGCAGATACCTACGACGGAGGAAAGTGAGTGCTGGCCATGCCATGCCATGCCATGCCACGCCACGCCAGGTCAAGCGAAATAAGGGTGCGACACTCAACTCACGCTTGGGTTTAGGTGGCTTGTCTGCCTTTGCAATCACAAACCTCTAACCTTACCGGGCTTAAAGTTCACCACATACACACCGTCTTTACTTCAGATCATGTCCTAGCTGGGCAACAATAGGAAACTCAATTTCACAGCGGGACTCTGGCCCGAACCAGGCTTGGCCTGCCTCTGGAAGAACCCCCCGGCCATGGAATACCCGGCACGAGATGCTCTCCATCCAATCCACCCTCCCGCTGAGCAAGAGCCAACGGCAGGGCAGGGCAGGTCTGGCATGCCCGTCGAGTGATGCGACTGGACGCCGGCGACATTGGTTCTCTCCACTGCGGACACAGGCGGGTGCCCTGGACCATGCACCGTGCATTCGCACTCTGCACGCCGTGCGGATACCGGAGATGAAGCCCCAGACTTGGAGAGGTACAGACAGACACGAATTATCATGGCACAACATGTATGTGAATCGGCGCCGGCCTCTTTGGTATGCATGCGATTTGTGAGTCCCATCCCGTCGCGACGGCGACAGCGACGGCAGCAGCAGTCCATGCGGCGATTTGGCTTGGACGGGCAAGCAACCTGCGAAAACGGCCCGGTGGCGGCGGCGGCAGCAGCGGCAGCGGCGGTGGATACGGCCACGGGTAGCTAAACTACCAAGTCCTGCCGCTCTCGAAGCGGCGGACGGTCGTCAGTCAGGCTAGGTGAGCTCGAGCACATGGACGATGGCAGCACCGACGAGCGAGGGTCCCAGGTTTCGCGGTGAAGTCTAGGTATGGTCATGAGATGGTTGCACACATACTGTGTGTGTGTGTGTGTGTGTGTGTGTGTGTGTGTGTGTGTGTGTATGCAACCTAGGCCTCTGCGCGCGCAGCTCGGTCGTGAGAAGCCTGCCCGGGGTGAGCTGGCCATCTTTTAATAGGAACAGCTTCGTTCGACCCGATTACAGAGGGCGAAAGTCAGTCTGTCCATCTGATTTCCCGTTTCTTCCCAACGCTTGCACATCTACAGGTTTGTTGGTTCCCCCCTCCCTCTCTCCCCAACCCCGGGGCCTCAGGCTGTCTCATTGGCATCGGTAGGTTAAGCTCTCGAATGGCTCACGCATCTGGTCCAAGTCCGCCTTGATGCCGAGCTGTCCGACCACTCTTCGATACAGCTGCCGCACGTCTACCTCTCAATCGGCCTGTGCCCCGTGCGACAAGCTACATGGTTGTGGACGGCACAGACCAAGGTCCTAGGAGGCTTGTCTCTCTGGGGATGGATGAGACGGGTTCCGGGACCACCCCCCCCGGTGGGGGGTGTGTCCCATTGATGGATTGGTATGGGTATGCTGGAATAGGTACATTCTGCCAACGCCAGTACAAAGGATCATGGATTGGCATGATAGAACAGAGAACAGACCATTGCGCGCACGGGATACGTCTCCAGACCCGATTACGTAGACTGACAGAGTACAAAGCGCGGGAGAGCGCAAGGAAGTAAGTAAGCAGGCAGGCAGGCAGGCAGGCACTCACTCACTCGTTCACGCCTGCCTGCCTGTCCTCGATAGAACACTGCGTAGAGATGTGTGTAGATGGCTACAAAGATTTGGGCTTCCTGGGCCTGATTCTGCGGCGGTAGGTCGGGTCGTATGCGTGCTGGTAGTGCAGGGCAGGGCAGGGCAGGGCAGGGCGGCGTGCTGCTTGCTGCTTTCAGCCTGCAACGGTTCGACCCCAGGCCAGCCTCCCCCTTGTTCTCTGGAACCATTGACACCCCCATCCTCCCATCCCATCCGCCCCCCATTTCCGACCAACCTCTTTTCTGGGAGCTAGCTAGCTTTTACCGGAACAGCACGCGCGAAGTAGGGTATATATGGTACATGGGTATTCGTACCATTCTACGTACATACGTACATACGTATTACATACATCCTATGTAGTACATGGTAGGTATTGGTGGTAGTAGTAGTGGTAGTGGTAGTAGTAGCAGCAGCAGCAGCAGCAGCGTAGCCTCGATATTCCAAGGCGGAAACGAGTGAATGCTCTGCGAGAGGAAAGGTGGCCAGGAATAAAACAGGTCCGGGTTCAGCGGCAGGGATTCGCGAGGTTAAAGGACGGAAAAGGTATGCCGGCGTACTCCAGACAATATGGAACGCTGGGCCATTCGGCTTGGGCGCGAGAACGAGCGAGAGAGAGCAAGAGAGAGAAATGGGCCAGGCGAAAGTCAAATGACTTGATACTCGGTGAGCCAGCCTCCTGTGAGCGAGCATAGCCATCAGTGAGTGTCTCTCGTGTCACAGCCTACTTCCCCGGCGACTGGCGTGACCCCTGTTTCCCCCCCATTCCTTTCCTCTCTCGGGGATACATCAGACGTACAGGTAGGCAGGCCACGAGCGAGCAAAAGAGATGGATATCGTATGTACTACTACACTATGTAGGTATTGGCATGGCATGGCGTGTAAGCAGCGCGGTTGGTGCTAAGTATGTAGTGCAGTGCAGTGCAGTGCAGTGCAGTGCACTGCCTGATGTTTGCCTCGTCTCGCGGCCTGACATCACGTTACCAAGAACTCACACCTTGCCCCCCCCTTCCCCAATCCTTTTTTTGCTCTTTTTCTTTTTTTTCTTTTCCTCTTCTGAGCCTTGTAAAAGGAGTCATCCGTCGGTACAGTTCTTTCCGAAGCGAGTTTCGTCGTAGCTTTTTTTGTCCCCCCCCCCCCCAACGAACGAAACCCACCCGGACATAGGGTACCTACCTATGGTACCTAAACTACGCATACATAGGGACCGGTTAACGACGGACATTGCGGCCAACCAGCCAGCCGAATGAGAGAAAGGCAGATGAGAGCGGGAGAGAGCAAGGAAGGCAAGGAAGGCTTAGATAGGCATAGAGAGAGAGATAGAGAGAGCAGGGAATACTATGTATGTGTTAGAGAAAGCACGCACCCAGGTAGGTACATTCAGTACCTGGCCTTTTCGGGCAACGCATGCCGCCGCACTGTGCACTGTGCATTTCGACTGGGCATGTCCCTAACCCTATACAATGTACGAATACACCTGACCTTTGCCGTCCCGGGGCTAAGCTAAGCAAGCAGGAGGAAGGCGCACTTTGTACTGGATGTAGGCAGGCAGGTGGACACGTACCGTGCCACTATGTAATGTAGCTATCTACTACTTCTAGGTAAAGTAGGTACTGTACCTACCTGCCTCACCTTGCATCTTCCTTGCCTTGTGTTCCGTTGCCTGTTTCTTGCCTTGCAGTTGCCGGTGCCGGCGATGCTCTTACATGTACTGTACATCCCATACGGGGAAAAAGTGTACCCGTAGTAGATATGTAGGTATGCTCGCTCCATGCCCAATTCCCCATTTTGCCATCTCAATCCCACCATCGATTACAAAGGGTGTACCATACATGCATACATACCTGGACAGTAATTCATCTGTATTGCACAAATGGCATGCTTTGTAAACCGCGGATACAGTAGCGTGCTCCGTGGACCCTGACCTGACCTGACCTGACCTGACCTGGCTTGGCCTGACCTGTGCCTGCCTTGCTGTTTCTGTTTCTGTTTCCACTTTCAATGTGGGCTGCTTTGCCATTTGTGCCTGCCATTGCCTTCCCTGTCCCGGTCTGAGGCACAGTACCTAGGTACATTGGATACCGTGCACAAACGACCGAGGTACCTTGCCTGCATAGTACATACGTACCGCTACGTATATTGCCCAGGCAGTTAAGGTATAGTACCTGTGCTCCCCCCATCCCATCCCATCCAATCTTGCTGAGGTACATCGCACTAGGTATCCGCCCACACACACACACACACACACTCACACTCACACTCACCACACACCAACTTTCCCTCTCTCTCTCTCTCTCTCTCTCTCTCGTCGTCTCGCTCTTTCCTGCGCCAGGCTGGGTCGGATTTGGATGGCATTTTACCTAACAAGTACCCCAACTTCCCCTTCCCACCGCTGACTCCTGCTCCCCCTCCTTTCCCTCCTTCCCTCCTTCCCTCCTCCTCTTCTTCTCCAAGTAGCAGCAGCAACCAGCAGCAGCAGCAGCAGCAGCTTCGACAGGTGGGAATTGATTGTCTTGTCTCGTTCGAAGGAGAAAGAAAGACAACAAAACAAAACAAAACAAAACACGTCCTCTTGTGAGAGCTCTCTCTCTCTCTCCCCCGACTAGAAGGACAAAGAGGGATAAACCGCTTGGCTTGCTTCTCAACCATTCGTCATCCCTCTTTTCTATTATTATTATTTCCTTGAGCGGTTTCCATCACTCTGGCAATACCTACCCCCCTACCTAGCATGCGAGGTTCGGCTCCGGGACACAGCAGCAGTAGCAGCAGCAGCAGCAGCAGCAGCAGTAGCAGCGGCACCAACTACCTACCCACCTACCCACTACTGTCTTCTTGGTCCTCTTTTCCTTGAGCCCTTGCTTGTCTTGAGCCTCTGAGCTACTTAGTAAACGCCGCCTCCCGAACCCGGGACCCTCTTCATCTCTCTTAACCTACCTGGCCCGGCCTGGCCTGACCTGACCTGACCTATCCTATCCTATCCCGCTCTCTCTCTCTCTCTATCTCTCTTCTGTCCACAATTCCCACCACCCCGCCATCCATATCATCCCTCACACCACCACTCTTCTTTACAACACTTCCTCGCTTCCCGCCGCCGCGCGCGCACCGCACTCCTCCCGACCGAGACCGACCGCCCGCCCGCCCAACTGCGCCCACACCTAAACCAAACCAAACCAAACTAAACCCTCCTCCTCCAAGCGACAACCACCACGACCCTTTTTCCTCAAACCACACTTTACTACTTGCCTTGTTCTTCTGCCAACCAACCACATTTTCCCCCTTTTCTTTCCTTTCCTTCCTTTCCCTCCTCCTCCCTTCTTACGATCACGACCAAACGAACGACGATTACGAGACGAGAGCCAACCATGGCCATGAACGACACCGAGGTCAAGTCCGAAAAGAACTCAAGCATGACCAATTCCTCTTCCACGACCGCCGCTGCCGCTGCCGCTGCCGCTGCCGCTTCTGCCCCCAACAGCACGGCGGCACCGGCCACCGAAGACAGTGGTATGAGTCGCACCTGAAAGCGAGCTTGCTTTGCTTTGCTTTGCTTGCTCGCTTGCCCACACCCACCCATCACATATAACCCCTCCAAAAAAAACTGCCCCTCATGTTCCCACCCGCGCATATTGTGCTCTCCCCCCTACTCAATTCGCACGCATCCTCCTTGCCCGCCGACGACGGTGGTGACGTTTGCTCTCAATTTTCAAGCCGGTTGCGCATCCGTCACATAGATCCTCCCTCTCCTCTCCTCCCCCTCCCGCCAAAAGAATACAAATCATGCCGTCTTCGCCTGGAAAACTGAGCTGACATGGAATTGCACGCGAATATAGCTGCTTCCACCATTACCGTCAACACAAAGACGCCTGCTGCCAATTTCCCTCCCCCAAAGACCGATAAACCCCGCCCCCACGTGTGTGCGACTTGTCAGCGCTCCTTTGCCCGACTGGAGCACCTGAAACGCCACGAGCGCTCCCACACCAAGGAGAAGCCCTTCGAATGCCCCGAGTGCACAAGATGCTTCGCTCGTCGCGATCTGCTGCTGAGGCACCAGCAGAAGCTGCATCAGACCACGACCCCCTCCTCCCGCCCCCGCAATCGCCGTGAGAGCGCCAGCAGTGCCGCCCCCGGCGCCCGCGCTCGCAAGAACAGCGTCGCCGGTCCCAACGCAGCCGCCGCCGCAGCAAATGCCGCAGCAGCCTCGATGCGCCCGAGGGCCAACACAATAAGCCACGTCGACGGTAACGCTATGCAGATGATTGCCGCCGCCAACGCCCAGGTGGCCCGCGGCGTGCCACCTGGCGCACACAGTCGTCACCCCAGCCTCGCCGGCCTGCCCGTGCACAACTTGGACTTTGCCGGCATGTCAGCCGCCATGGGTCACCGGGGCATGTCTCACGGCCTGCCCAAGCTCGAGACGCACACCATCAACCACATGGACTTTAGCGGCTTGCGGACCGCTCCCCCAATGGCCGTCTTTAACCCAGACTTTGACTTTGAGGGTCTGCTGTTCGGCCCCGGCTCCACCATCAACCCCAACGCTCTCCACTACAACGACTCGCCCCAGTCCATGGCCATGGACCAGCCCTCACCCTTTCAGCACGGGCTCACCGGCGACCTCTCCACGACCCAGCTCGACGACAGCTTCGACTGGCTGACGGGCTTCGAGCACCAAATGTCCTTCCAGGGCGCCGACAACGCCGTCGACGGCTCAAGTCCCTCGGCCATCAGCACCACCAGCCAGAGCGGCATCAGCGACGTCATGGTGGACGGCTCCAATCATCCTGCCCCGGCAGGAACGAGTTCAATGTGGCAACCGGCCGTGATGGGTCCTCCCCAGGTCCCCAACCCGTTTGCCATGGATCTAAATGGTTCGGTCTTCCCAGATCTCTTAAACGGAGCACCCGTCTCACCACAACCTGCTGCGCAGAAAATGAACGATGCCTATTTCTCGACGCCGCCTCCCTCTCTTAGCTCCCTCAGTCCGTCGATGGTTTCCGGACTCCTCACCAATAACAACAACAACAACAACACCAGCACGCAAAACCTCGGCCACGCCGCCCTCAACTTTAACGCAGGTCCAGAGACGCCCTCGTCCATGAATGGCGGCAACCACGGCGTCTCGCCCGTCTCGACCATTACCGAATCGACCCGAGGCGCCATAGTCGGGGCCCTCTCGCAGTGCTCTCCCTTTGGAGGACGGAGGTACTCATTCGCGACCCCGAGCTCGCCGCTGTCGCCGGGCTTCCAGAACACGGCCAACAGTGTTCCAGACCATGTAAAGAATTTACCTAGCACACAAGACTTGCAACGATATGTTGGCGCTTACCTTCGTTACTTCCACCCTCATCTGCCGTTTTTGCACATTCCCACTTTGAACTTTGAGATGCCGCCCTCCGCTGCCCTCCGCCCCAACACCGTCGGTGGGAGCGGGTGTCTCATCCTTTCCATGTCTGCCATTGGCGCCTTGTACGAAATGGACCACGCCCAGTCCCGGGAACTCTTTGAGATGGCCAAGAAAATGATTCAACTGTACCTTGAGGAACGGCGAAAAGCCGACGTGAGAAGGGCCGACTTGCGGAGAAACCCGGCGGCATCCGAGCCGTCGGCGCACACCCAGGAATCATCCTCCTCTGTCCACACCCCGGTCTGGCTCGTCCAGGCCATGCTCCTGAATGTCGTCTACGGCCACAACTGCGGCGACAAGACGGCCAGCGACATCGCCTCGACCCACTGTGCTGCCCTCGTCAGCCTCGCTCAAGCCGCCGACCTCCTCCGCCCCATTCGTGTCGAGTCCAGCAGCGACGCCCATGACGTCCACATGCATGACGATGCTACTACTGCATGGAGCAGCGGCCTTCAGCCCGACTCGGAGGAGCAGGCCGAGTGGCTCCGGTGGAAGACGATGGAGGAACGCAAGCGGACGCTCTACACCGTCTTTGTCCTCTCGAGCCTCCTGGTCGCGGCGTACAACCACACGCCGGCCCTGACCAATTCCGAGATCCTGCTCGACCTGCCTTGCGACGAGGACATCTTTGGCGCCGAGAGCAGCACAGCCTTTGCCGCCAAGGGCGGAGTCCGCGCCGCGAACCACAACCGCATGACCTTTCACGAAGCTCTGGGCGACCTGCTCCGGTCGAATGAGAAGCAGCAGAAGCAGCACCAGCAGCACCAGCAGCAACTTGCTTTGGGCGGCCTGGACGAGCTCCACAAGAGCGACCTCAAGCCGTCGACGTTTGGCTGTCTGATCCTGATCAACGCGCTGCACAACTACATTTGGGAGACACGCCAGCGACACCACAACAAGGTCTGGACCAACGAGGAGACCGAGAAGATGCACCGGCACATCGAACCGGCTCTGAAGGCCTGGCAGGCCGCCTGGGCAAGCAACCCGAACCACAGCCTGGAGCGACCCAACCCCTTCGGTCTCGGTCCGCTGTCTGCTGATGCCATCCCGCTGCTCGACCTGGCCTATGTGCGGCTCTTTGTGAACCTTGCCCGCTCCAAGGAGAAGTTTTGGCAACGGGACTGGGACGCCATGGCGGAGGAGCTTGCTCGCGGTACCGAGGTGGTCCAGCACGCAGAACACTCGCCGGCTTCCAACGCCGAGTCGACCGGCACCGAGAACTCGGACAACTCGGTCTCGACGTCGGTGTTTGTCGAGTCCCCGGCGACGCAGTCTTCCTCCCCAGAGTTCCCTTCTGCCAAGTTTTCCTCTCACTCGCAGCAGCCTGCGCCGAGCCAATCCACATGCCGCAGAGAGAAGCACCTCCGCAAGGCCGCCTTCTACGCCGCGGACTCGCTCGCCATGTCGGACAAGCTGGGCGTCACCTTTGCCGACTTTTCCAGCCGGGAGCTGCCTCTGCAGTCAGCAATGTGCGCCTTTGACTGTGCCCAGGTCCTGGCCGAGTGGGTTGCGACGCTGCAGGACCGAGTCGGTCGGTACCTTGGCATCCTGGGCCAAGACGAAGTGGACCTCTCTCAGGTGCCGGCCATCATGATGTTGGAGGAGGAAGACGTCAAACTGCTGGGAAAGGTACAGGAGGTGTTGGCTTCCGCCGAGATGAAGATGAACTTTGAGCTTGTCCAGGGCAGCGTGGCAGGCGTCGACACGAGAATGCACATGGACGACCACGCGGGCTATGCGGCCAAGATCCTCCGCGTCACGGCATACATGCTTGACAAAGCCGCGGTTTGGCCAGGTCAGTAATCGGTCCCAGTTGCAAGATTCCCAACGAGGCAACCCATCCTCCCCTCCCCCCCCGGCCAAATAACTAACCTCTTGCAGTCACTCGCCTGATGGCCCGATGCCTCGAGACACACGCCACTCATATGCGCGCCAGGGCCGAGAAGTCGGTCATGGCACACGAGTAATCTAGATAACGACGGGCACAGCGGACGGCTATCAAAAGGAGGGAAGCGGTCGTCGGCAGTCTGCCACTCAGGATAGACTCCCAGGCTTCAACTCGCCCCCCCCCACCCCCCCTCGGGCCATGACAATTTTGCGAAAGACGCGTCGATGAAAGAGGGAATGGAAAATCAAAAAAGGAGCTGCATACAGTTGGCAAGCAGGACAGTCGGGGACAACAAAAAGAAGAAAGAAAAAGGGGAAGAAAAGAAACTCGCGACAAAACAAGCGGAAACAACAAGCGAAATACCCTCCCCCCCCGCCCGTCCCTACTACGCACATGATGGGGAAATGCCAAAAAGTTTTTCAAAATGACGTTACGATATGTTCCAGCCAGGAAACACGATTTTATTATTTTTCAAAGGACGGCGTCGACCCAATGCCGTCATTATTTACGTTGTCGTCGCCGAGGGACTGGGATGATTGATCAACCAGGACTTGTGGCGGCGACTCTCACAGTGTACATGATCAGTACATACGCACGCCTGGATGCCGGCAATGTTCACGAGGCCCCGAAGCCTTTTTTTTTTTTTTTTTTTTTTTTTTTCAATTTTTGTTTTTTTTTGATCACGGGGACGATTGGCGAGTGGCAAGCTCTTCTCTGCGGTCTGGGCATCGGCATTGGCCGGCTGGTACTCCAACGCTTCTCTTATCGTGTGGTTGCTGTTCTAGGGAAAGGGGGAGAGGGCGAGAGAGAGTTAGTTTTTGGATTTACCTCGGATGAGATGAATATGGGAAACGGCGTCTTCTT
>MU846215.1:46514-63749 GCA_030867225.1 Colletotrichum caudatum
TTTTTTTTTTTTTTTTTTTTTTCAATTCAAATCTTGTTTTTATACGATCACGGGGACGATTCGCTAGTGGCAAGCTCTTCTCTGCGGTCTGGGCATCGGCATTGGCCGGCGGGGATTGGAAAGCTTCTCTTTTCGGGTGGTTGCTGTTCTAGGGAAAGGGGGAGAGGGCGAGAGAGAGTTAGTTTTTGGATTTACCTCGGATGAGATGAATATGGGAAACGGCGTCTTCTTCTTGTTTACTTATTCTTCCTCTTTTCGCTTCTTATGCGGGCGGTGCGTGCCCAGGGTTGAGTCTGGCTGCTCAGAGTTGACTCACAGCCGGCCATATACCTCGCAGCTCTGACGGGCCTAGAACGTACCGCTCGTGCACTTTCGAATCTTCTCCACGACTCTGCCGCCATTATCGAGGCTGCTCGGTCTCTGGTTGGCCGGCCCTCTTGAACGAACGGCCGTGGTTAGATGGATTTGGCTTTTTTTTTTTTTTTTTTAAAAAAAAACCTTTCAAACACCTCCCCAAGGGGGGGTTTTGCCGGTTTGGGGTGATTTTGGTTGGGTCGGAAGCGTCGAGGACTGCTAACAACGTGGGCCAATGTTGGTTAGTTAGGCTCTTACGAACGGACGGACGGACTCGGGCGGGAGCCCGATGGGTGTAGCTACGCAAAGGGAAAAAATCAGACAGACATGACATGACACGACTGTGGGTTACGAAACGAGACGTGTGTGCGTGTGATGTGATGGTAATGGTGATGGCGATGGTGACAGACCTCGCCAGGTACCTACCTAGGTAGGTGTAGGTACGTACCTGGATATGGAGGTGAGGAGTTACGTATCCATTTACCTGAGTCGCATGATAGGCAGGCCCGGATCGAGGTACGTACCCCCATCGTACTTTTACAGTGTATCCGTATCTCGCGGACATCCCCTCCTCCCCACCTGCCGCTTACCACCCTGCCGCCTGCCGCCCGCTGCCGGTCACGTCCCCACTTAATAAGATGCAGGGAGGGAAGCTGCGGGGTGGTTCTGCGTTGGATACCGGACTTTCCTCTCGAGCTTCAGCTACTTACTTGTAGGTATTGACCACACTCCTTTCCGGACCCCCCCCTCCCTCTCTCCCACTTCCCCTCCTTTCCTTCATCTCTATCAACAACCTCCTCACGACTTGATTGTTTTTTTTTTTTTTACAATCTCGACCGATACTCCCCCCTTCCCTCAAAAAGAAAAAAAAAAACACCCAAAAAAACACCACCTCCCAAAACCTGTCCGACCGTCTGTGCAACCGACCAGTTACGATACATCACCCGGCCGGACCGAGTCTTCCGAATAAGGCACACACTCACACACACACACACACCATGTCTTCCCAGTCGAACCCCCTCCGCGGCAGCGTCCAGGCGTCGACGACCGTCTTCGTCAACACGGCGCTCGCCGGGCTGAACCTGGGCCTCTCCGTCTTTGTCGTGCCCCGCCTGCTCGAGTCGCCGACCCCGCTGATGCTGCGCCAGTGGTCCGCCATGTTCGCGCGCGCCAGACGCGTCTTCCCGCTGTCGACCCTCGCCTGCGTGCTGAGCTACTGGTACATGGCCTACCGCCTCCACTACGCCGCCGCCGCCGGCCGTACGACGGCGAGGCTGCTAGCGGCCGCGGGGGCCCTCTGCTTCGCCACCGTGCCGTGGAGCAGGTTCCTAATGGTCGACGTCAACAGGGAGCTGACGAGGAGGGCCGGCGAGTCGAGCGGCATGGGCGTCATGGCCGTCGGGCTGACGCACGAGGAGCAGGAGGGCGCCAAGTCGCTGGTCGACCGCTGGGGCTTGTATAACCTGGGGAGGAGCGTCGGCCTCGGTCTCGGCGGCGCCGTGGGGCTGTATGCCATTGTCTCGTCATGATTGTCCCCGTCGCCTTGAGCGATGGCCGCGGCCACGGCGGGACATGTTGGAATCATGTTCATCGCTTCAAGTTACACGACCGAGTGCCAAGTTTTTTGGCCGGTAAAACGTTCAACTCATGGGTATCATCATCGCAGCTATTCTACTAATATTACATCAGATTACTTCTTCACCCGTCACCCGTCACTCGTCACTTTTTGTTTTTGTTCTTAGGTTTTTTTTGATCGTACAACTTCATGACCTCTCTCGCTCGCTCTCAGGGCGTGGCGCGTCGTCGTCGTCACATCATGACGTCGCTCGCAGAGTGCCCGTCGTCACATCGGCCTCGATGGCCTTGAGGAGCCTGGTGCGCCGGAAGAGCTTGTGGCCGACCAGCATGACGACGAACAGGATGACGCTGACGTAGGCTGTGAAAAAGTCGCTGGTGCTCCACTCGATAAAGACGGCGAAGCCGTTTGTCAGGATGATGAGCACGTTGAAGAACAGGCCGTACCACGACAGGTACGGCTGCAGGGGCGCCGTGTACGGCAGGGTGCTCCGCGGGATGTTCTGGGCCTTGAGGGCGGCCATGAAGCGCAGGTGGCAGACGTTGATGCACGACCAGGTGATGAAGCCGGCGACGGCGGTGACGTTGAGCAGCCAGTCGAAGACGAGGCCGCCGTTGGCCGACAGGTTCATGTAGGCCAGCAGGCCGACGGCGGAGGTGGTGGCGACGGCCATGTAGGGCGTGCCGAACTTGTTGGTCCACGTCATGAACTGGGGCGCGCACCTCTCGTTGGCGAGCGAGACGAGGATGCGGGACCCCGAGTAGACGTTGGAGTTGGCGGCCGAGAGGACGGCCGTCAGGAGCACGGCGTTGATGATGTCGGGGAGGACCCTGACGCCGGCCAGCTTGGCGGCGATGACGAGGGGCGAGGCCGAGGCGTCCTGGGAGTCGAGCAGGAGGGACGGGTCGTCAAAGGGGACGAGGAGGCCGACGAAGAAGACGGTGGAGACGAAGAGGCCAAAGATGCCCCAGAAGGTCCAGCGGACGGCGCTGGGCACGCTCTTCTCGGGGTCCTTTGTCTCGCCGGCGCCGATGCCGACGAGCTCGGCGCCCTGGTAGCTGAATCCGGCGGTGATGAGGACGGACCAGAAGCCGATGAACTTGCCGGCGGAGCCGTCGACGACGGAGGTGTTGAAGGGGCCCGGGTCGACCCAGTACTGGAAGCCGAGGTAGCCCTGCTGGCCGACGCCGGCGTTGACGCAGACGGCGAAGACGATGAAGCCGAGGATGGTGACGACCTTGATGCTGGCGAACCACATCTCGACCTCGCCGAACAGGCGGATGGGCATGAAGTTGAGGGCGGTGAAGACGGCCCAGAAGACGGAGATGAAGATGGCGATGCTGAGGTCGGCGTTCCAGTACTGGATGATGACGCCGGCGGCGGTGAGCTCGAGGGCGAAGGTGATGGACCAGCTGAACCAGTACATCCAGCCCATGGCGAAGCCGAGGGCGGGGTCGATGAAGCGGGAGGCGTACGAGGTGAAGGCGCCGGGGACGGGGATGTAGGTGGCCATCTCGCAGAGGGCCGTCATGACGGAGAAGATGATGGAGCCGACGAAGACGAAGGCGATGAGGGTGCCGACGGGGCCCGAGGTGGCGATGGCCTTGCCGCTGCCGAGGAAGAGGCCGGTGCCGATGGTGCCGCCTGTCATCGTCGGTCAGTCAAGCACGGAACGTGTAACAGGCCCGGGCCCCTTTTTTTTTTTTTTTTTTTTTTTTTTTTTTTTTGTAGGGGCTCTGGACGGAAGCGAGGCGGCCGGGCGTGAACATACCAATGGCGAGGAACTGCAGGTGACGGCTGTGGAGGGTGCGGTGAAGGCCGCCGGTCTCGCCGGTCTCGAGGTCGGTCTTGGAACCGTTGGAGGGCGTGACCTCGCCCTCGGTCGACTGGGGCGTCTTTTCCTTGGAGCCGA
Source organism: Colletotrichum caudatum (assembly GCA_030867225.1). Classification (NCBI taxonomy): domain Eukaryota; kingdom Fungi; phylum Ascomycota; class Sordariomycetes; order Glomerellales; family Glomerellaceae; genus Colletotrichum; species Colletotrichum caudatum. The sequence continues at coordinate 50,357 of MU846215.1, forward strand.
ACATGATGGCGGTCAGGGTTCACGGGGGGGGGGTATTACACAGACACGGACACACACGCGCTCACAAGAAGAAAGAAGATTAGGCTTTTGTTGCGAACGACAGGGGAGAGAGAGAGAAACCTGACCGCAAAGCAAGGACGAAGGAAGATTGGGGGGAGGGAGAAGAGGAAAAGTCTGGGCGAGAGCGACGAGGACTAGGAGAGGGGAGGGACCCAGATGAAAGGGAAAAGCCTGTGGCATGATTAAATAGAACATACCGGGCCTTTTCTCACACACACACACACTCTCTCTCTCTCTCTCCCCCCGACGGGTCCCACTCCGCGTCGACTCACACATCGCGAGCCCGGGCGACGGGTTTGTGGCCACGGGGGGAAGAAAATCTCGAGCAGTGGGAACATGCATGCATACGCACGCAACGCGAGGGAATAGTGGCCCACGGCTCGAGACCACACCACACCTCTCTTCTTCTTCTTTCTCGTCTCTCTCTCGCCCTCCTGGGCATGTCTGCCTGTTGCTGCTGCGGGTTGGCTGATTGGAGACGGCCATGGTCGCCCCCCATCTCCCCCATCTCCTCCCCCCCCGTCTGCTCTCTTCTCTTCTCTCTCATGGCCCATCGATGGATGGCCCTTTTTTTTTCTCTCTCTCTCCACTGGTTTACCTAGGCAGTATTAGTGTGTGCCTTTGTACGCAAGTACTTTGTAGCGCGTTGCGGCGACGACCCTCTTTTTCGGGGGTCGCCCGGGCACGCGGGTACCAGCGGCGTCGATGCAGGGGGGGGGGGGAGGGGGGGTTGCACTTTTGGGGCGGGAAATGCGAGCGAGCGAGCGTGGGGATCGGGCGGTTTTAGGCATGGCGAGCAAAAGAAAAAGGTGATACATATCCGTATATACCATGGCATGGGTGGGCATGGCGAGCAAGGAATGCAATGTGCCATGATGCTTGCATGCAGCAGCAGCTTTGTTTGCGTGACGAGAGCAAGACTGGCTGACGGACGGACAGATGGACAACGTACGGATACAAACACACAGAACAGGGGGTTGGGGGACCGAGGGGATCGACGAGGAAGAAAACTTGAAGAGGGAGGGAGAGAGAGAGAGAGAGAGAGAAGAGAAAACGAGCCTCTCCCTCCCACGCCGTTGCGCCACCACCCGGTTCTCACCGAGCTTGGTCCGAGCAGACGGCCTTGACTTCGGGGGGGTTTCTTTTGGTTATATTTTTTGTTGTATTATTTTTATTTTTATTTTTATTTTTATTTTTATTTTTATTTTTTATTCACCACCCAAACCCATCCATCCACACGACGTCTCTTTTAGTTCAAGCTTTGGTCTAACCGGGGGGAGGGAAGCTTGTTTGTTGTCTCCTTTGGTGAGCCTCAACTGTTTCTGACTCGGACAAAACAAAATGTCCCTGTATCTGGGCCGACGGAACCCTGGGCCGGCGTGTGTGTACACGCACCCACCCCTTTTCTTGCATCCGACCTTTTTTCTTCTTCTTCTTCTTTTTTTCTTTTCTCCTTATCGTCATTCAGCCCTACGAAAACCTTGAATCACAACCCGCCGCCGTCCGGGACCGCGCCAAGCCAAGCCAGGCCAAGCCGGGGCGAGGCGGCCGCGATGGAGTACGCGCGACGCCCCCGATCCTGGGTCATACGCCGCCGTATATCCCATCCCATCCATCCCTCCCTCTGCAGCAAGTCTGTCGGACGGTTCCCGGTCTCTTGCCCGAGTCTGGCCATTGGGGGGGGGCCATCGGTAGCGAGGTGATTTTTTTATTTTTATTTTTTCATTTTCATTTTCTTCTTCGTCCTCATTTGCCACAAGCCTCGCTCACACACCAACCGAGGCGTGGGAACAAAATCTTGGTCCCCCCCGGTTTCCATTACGTCTTACTGTGGAAACCGTTGCAGAATTTTTCTTCCTATTCTCTTCCCCTTCTCCGTCTTTGCCCCCCCTCTTCCTTCGCCTCTCTCTCTCTCTCTCTCTCTCTCTCTTTCTCTCTCTCTCTCTCCCCATCCGTATCTTCCTCTTCCTCGAGGTTGGGGGCGGGCCGTGGAGGCTTGCGGGAGTGCAACCCTGTTCTTTTTTGTCTTTCCTGTGTGTCATTTTACTCTGAGCCACCCGCCGGATAGGCTTTACTGTCGGCCGCATTTGCCTCTGCTCCGGCTTTTGTGAAAGTGAGTAACCCCGAGACGCCATGGTCGAATACAGTACCGTACCCGGCGGGCATGTCGCCGCTCCGTCGTGATTGGGCGTCTTCTCCATCCAGGGGGTATTACTGCCATGTATGAAGACCATGTGTGACCATGTACGGAGTGTACTTTTATAATGCCCGTCCGGGTAAGCGGATGCCGGCACCCCGTCTGGAATCCTATCCTGGATGCTCGGAGATGAACAGTCGTCGGCGCCGGTTCCGCGTCGGCAACCGGGCCTTTTTTTTCTTTTTCCTTTCTTATTCTTCTTTTTCTCCCCTCCCCTCCCCTCCCCCTTTCTCTTTCGTTTTGACTTCCCTTCCTCCCCTGTCGCCCCGCGGTTGCATCCCGCCCGCGCACCCTCCCTGCGTGCGTCATGCCGACAGTCTGTGGTGTTCACGAGGGTCGCTCCCGGTGCTGTTCCATTGCTGCTCTCCTGCTGTGCGGCCGGACGAGTCGAGGCCCAGCTGCAGCGTTCAACACTGCACTACATACACTACGGACGACGAACGGGAGCCCGCACGGGGGACGAGGTGGAAGATGATTGCAACGCGGGCCCGTGTCTTGATCTTCTGACGGGCTCTGTAGAACAGCCAGCCAGCCGCACGGATGGGTCGTGTCGTGTCGTGTCGTGTCACATTTGCACGCCCGCCTTTCCGCATGCGTCGGTTGTTGCGCTCAGATGTCGGAGGGTTCACCTTCGCACCCGGATTAGCACGTCCCCTCAAGTGTCATCATCAATGTGTTCTGGCGACGTGATGAAGCAGCCAGATTACTCTCGCCCCCCCCCCCTCGTAGACACGGACACACAACTAATACATGTCATCTCCGTTCGCCGAGAATCAGCCAAGCGCCAACCCGCGATCCCACTCACTACAACGCCCGTTCGTGTGGTCACTCGACGCACTAGCACCGGCGGCATCACCGGGCGGCCTTGTCGGAATGGCACCTCTCATCGCAATCGAGGAACACTACATATCGCCGCTGCTCGACGACGCGCCGGGCGGGCCGCGCAGCGTCGTCGGAAAGGTCTTCGGCCCCGCCGTGCTGGAGAAGCTGGCCGACGTCGGCCCGGCGAGGCTGCAGGAGATGGCCGAGCACTCGGTGGCCATGACGGTCCTCTCCCACCTGCCCGTGGACCTCGACCCGGCGCTCTGCGCCGCCATCAACGACGACCTGCGCTCCAGGATCGCCCGCCACCCGGGCCGGTACGCCGCCTTCGCCCTCCTGCCGCTCCGGGACCCCGCCGCCGCCGCCGCCGAGCTGCGCCGCGCCGTGCGCCGCCTCGGCTTCGTCGGCGCCCTGGTGCAGAACCACCTCGACGACGGCGGCTTCCTCGACGCGCCGCGCTTCGACCCCCTCTGGGCCGCCGCCGAGGAGCTCGCCGTCCCGCTCTACCTGCACCCGGCCTACCCGCCCGCCGACGAGTCCAGGGTCAACTTTGACGGGGGCGGCGCCTGGGGCTGGGGGTGGCACTCCCGGACGGGCCTGCACTTCCTCCGCCTCTTCGCCGCCGGCGTCTTCGACCGCTTCCCGCGGCTCCGGCTGGTCCTCGGCCACATGGGCGAGATGCTCCCCTTCATGCTCGACCGCGTCGTCCGCTTCTCGGCGGGCTGGCCCCCTCCCCCTCCCCCTCCCACCGTCGCCGCCGCCGCCGCCGCCGCGCTTTCCGAGGAGGGGCGGGACGGTGGCGGGTGCAGCAGCAGCCGGCGGCGGCGGCGCGGCCTGCGCGAGGTGTGGGACGCCAACGTGTGGGTGACGACGAGCGGCATGTTCTCGCTGGCGCCCATGGCCTGCCTGCTGCGGGAGACGAGGGCCGAGAGGGTCCTCTTCAGCGTCGACTACCCCTTCTCCGGCAACGCCGAGGGCAGGGCCTTCATGGACGAGCTGAGGGGCAGCGGGCTCGTCGGCGAGGCGGAGTGGGAGGGGATCGCCTGGAAGAACGCCAAGGGGCTGCTGGGGCTGGACCCCGGGCCGCCGGGGGGTGCGGAGCGAGGCCGGGCGGGCATCTCGGACGCATCGGGCTGAGAGGCTTCAAATTCGGCCCAGAGAACGGGGGGACGGGTTCCGTCGATAGTCACGCGAGCTTTTCCCCGTTGGGTCTGCTGCTGTTTTTGTTTTACCCCGGTTGACAAGAACGTTAGCCCCCCGAAGCTACCAGTGTCCGAAGGGGCTCTTCTCGCTCGCCGCAAACAATCAGGGTGGATGGTCTTTCCATACACACACTCGTGCCCCCCAAAAGAGATGGCAGCGTGGCTCAGTGATAAAAATGGTAATTCTAATCACGAGCAAGTCAAGGCCCGTCCGGCACGGTCACAATGCGTGTTTAATATTATATATGTTTTCCTCGATAACGGGAGAGACTAAAACGCTGGTGTCGTGCCGCCGAAAGCGAAAACGGCCATCATGCAAATCCCCCCGCCATCATTGACCTCGTGGCTGTCCCTGCTTCTCGTTCTCGGTGGCGAGTGCCTGCGCGTTCGCCGACGCCGAGCCCTTGGGCGGGCGACCGCCCAACGCCCGAGACTGTCCGGGAACGGGTTCCTTGTCAGCAAATGTGATCGCCGTGAGGTGATGTAGGGGAATGAGGAGAGCGAGGAGAGTTGGAGGGGGGGGGTAACTTTACCTCGGCGCTCTGGATCGCCGCGGCGTCCTCCCTTGTGATCTCCCGCGCGGGCTTCCGCGCGATGTCGCCGGCCGTCGCGATGAAGTTCTGCTGCTTGTCGTGCACGCTCTGCGCCGTGGCCGCCGTGCCGCCCTTGACGGGGCCGAGGCCGGTCATGTCGGTCTCGGCCGAGGCGAGGGTCGAGGCCTCGGTCTGGGTGATGGGCTCCCCGGCCGCGGCCTGCTCGCGGATCTCGTCCTTGTTGGGGAGCTGGGGTTCCATCTCGGGGGGGGGGAGGGGGGGGGGCTGCGTCTGCTCGATGTGTGTGTGTGCGTGCGTGTGCGTGTGTGTGTGTGTGTGTGCCTTGTGTGTGTGATGATACGGAACGGTTCTTGGGGTTCTGTAGATATCAACCTGGTCTTGCGTGCTGCTTCGGGTCTCTTGGTCTGGCTTCCGTTCCTGCCGCAGCGAGGCCCCGCGTCGACGTCCTTTTTATGGTTCGGTCGCGACGGGGTGATATCATGTTGACGACGTGCCCAGTCTTCGGACGATCGCCTCCAGACTGACGTCGCCGTGGGTCGGCGGCCGCGCTCCGAGACGGGCCGATCTCGAGATTGCCACCCGGGCTCTCAGGGAAAACATTGGATCTATACACTCGGTGCTCGAAGGAATTTAACCGCCCCAATGGGTGTAGTTGTTATCTCGAAGCATGTACATACAGTGCAGTCTTTTAAGAAACATGTTTTTTTTTCCCCCTCCCGTCGCCGAATCTCCTCCAAGCCCTGCCAATGCGCTGACCCGGAGTCAGTGGTAAAAAAGAAAAAAAAAGAAAAAATAAAGCGAAAGTATGAAAGAAACAGTCCGGTCTCCGTCCCCATCGCGCGTTCCGAAGCTCTCGTCGTTCCGGCCCCGGCCATCAGTGACCATGACGGTTCTAAGAGCGCTCCTCCTCCCGGCGCCGAGGGCCGTCCCTCCCTCCGTCATCCGGCCCCTTGCCGCCGTCCTCGCCCCCTCCCCTTCGTCTGCCATAGCCGTAATAGCCGCCGTGGTAGTCGCCGTGGTAGCCGTCGGGGTAGCCGCCGCGGTAGCCGTACCAATCGTCGTCGCCGCCGCCGCGCTTGCCGAGGTCCTTGCCGTCCTCCTGGCCCGGTCCGGTTTGGACGCCGCGATCGTCGTAGTCTCCGCCGCGGCCGCCGCGCCCTCTGCCCCGGCCTCTGCCCCGGCGTCCGTCGTCGCCGTAGTCGTAGTAGTCGCAGTCCCTCCGCTTGCCGTCTATGTCGCGCCTGCACCTGCGGCTCCGGTCCTGGGTGATCCCGTTGTCCTTGTCGCCGTCCTTGTCATCGCGTTTGAGAGCGGCGTTGCTCATGTTCTTGCATCGCCACGTTAGCAATGGCCTTCAAAGAGAAGGCATTCGGGAGAGAGGTTTGCATACCGGTATGTTGTCCACGTTGGGCTGTTGCAAGCATGTACTTCGTCAGCAACCAAGTCAAGAAACAATCTGATGATGAGTGGGACAAAAGGCTCGCGGGATCTTCAAAATGCCGGGTCTTGCTCACAGCTGTTCCCGGGACGCGCTGTACGGAGTCAGTTTAGAGCCTCAATGTTTTTGAAACGGATGATTGGGGAGTCCAACCTTTACAATGCCCGCGGCATCAGAAACGGAGTCGCCAGGCTCGCTCATGGGAACAGCCACAGCAGTCATGGCATAGAAAGCCATGCCAACAGTGGCAGCCTTACAGAACGAGGGCATATGCATGTTGGTTTCAAAGCGGGAAAAATGTGTAGAATTTCGAAAAGATGAGATAATTGTTGGACTAGAGAAGGTTGAATCACTTCGAGTTTGTTTGGATGTGATGAGGAAGGAGATGAATAGAATACTTGGAGATGGGCTTGATATTTATAGGCCATCATCCGCAATTCCCGTGACGACATTAAAGGGTGTATCCTGCTTCTCGCATAAACGGTTGAGTAATACCCAACTTGACCAATTCCTCCGGAATGATCCTGAGTCTCTGCCAGTGCATCATCATCTGAGTTTCACGACGCTCTTCAATGCGAAGGGCGGTGATTAAGCCGCGCTTGCCGAGGACGGTGCCGACTGTTGGGTTTTCGGTGCCGCGGGATACCAATGTGTAAGCTTATGTGACACGGGAGGAAGACCTGCGATAAACATGGGAGCAAGTTTACGGCACGCGTGGCGAAGCAGCACACTTGTCTGCCACCGTCTGATCTTTACAAGCACACATCAACGTAGAGGACATGGTTATATGATTCCCATGCTCCTCGGAGACGCAGGTTGATGTCGGCATGAGATATCCGTGATCTCATACATCATGTAAAGCAAATAAAAAAGAAAAAAAAAAGAAGAAAAAAAAGAAACAGAGGAGCTACCTGTCTATGGAAGTGTGTTTGACATTTTGTTGAAGAGCAATGGATGAATCGGGTACTATTCGAGGAATGCGGCAGAGAATATTGTCAATACTATTACTATCGCTCCTTGGCCAATCATGAGCAGCTGATACCTTTTTTTTTGAGGAGTTAACATTGCCCGTGATATACTAAGCGCCAACGAGTTTGCCTTATACTTTTGTCCAGTCGTCATCGAAATCGACGAGACTAAATTCTTGTCACAGCTTCGGCTGCAGCAATCCTTGCCAAGCATGTCTCGTATACCACCACATCACGCTTGGATGTGGCGTTCCTGGTCGCTGGGGGCCTCGGTCGAGCTTGCGCCCTCTCGGTGCCAGGTTGCGGCCCGGAGGAGCAATCACCTCCTCGGCGACGAGACAGCAAAGCCCAGCGAGCTTCACTCCGCATCCGATTTTGCCCATGAATGTCGGGGGGATTCCTCACCTCACATTACTCGCCGCGACCAACGATAGGCCGGCAAGCATTACTAAGGGACCCGGAGTGTGCCTCCTGTTAGAGTTTCTATTGAGTCGATACTAAGCCGCAACAGTATGGCCATCGTGGCCTTAGTAAAGATGCAAGAGTCGCCACCGGGAATTTCAGTGAGTGAGATTCCGGCGTTACTTGTGGCCTGCATCGGAGACTTGAACCTCCCCGGCCAAGCTCGTCCGATAGAGTTGTACTGTTCAGTGACAAGTTCAAAACGCACCTGTAAACCACCATTCAGAGACCCCGACCGGCTTCATTCTTCTGTATAGGGACCTGCAGATATATCGCCTCGATTCGGATACTCAAAAGGGCAGCTTCGGTCACAGTGTACCATTCTTTGCTGGTGGACAATCCCAGCGCAAGGACATGTCAACGAGCAACCGGGTCTCACGGGTGTTTCCTGCACATTTGCCTCCATAAATCATTCGTGATATTCCTCAGCTTCAAGGTTCATGATGTTTCTCACGGCCGGATTAGCTCAGCAAAACAAAAACTTTGAATACATCCGCCTCATCCCCGGGATAGTCTTACTTTACACGTGAGGACGGTCTATCAGCACGGGAGATCTTTGGATCCCGTGCCCCACGAGTTGCCGCAGCATACTAACAAAGTATCCATCACAGAAATGCGAGCTACTGTCGGATGGAGGCTGTGTCGTTAGCTTGAGCCATCAATATAATTTTTCTGAGTTGTTTTAGAGTTCACCCGACAAAGTGGCGTGCACGTCGCTCGAACCTGTCAATAACTTTCTGAACATTCGAACCCAATATATTCGGTAAATGAGACTCCCTGGCCTCCGTAATAATAACCTTGAACTTTGTTCCCCTCTTACTCCGCAGCTGAAACTTGACAGGTGTGATTCCCGCCTTTGATTTCAATAAATATTCAACGACGAGTCGGAGGCTAGCTCTTTTGCGCAGCTTCGTTTGTGTCTTTGTCCGACCTTCCGACGAGTTCACGGGATCACGAAGACAAGCCACATCCGCCGGGGCTTCATAGGTCCCACCATTGGGCGGGGAGGAGGTTGTGGTAGACCACCCTTGTTGCCAGTCTGCTGGTCAACGATTCTGAAAACATCTCTGTAATCGCAGAGTTTCAATGCTGATAATCAACAAGAAAAGCCCAGCAACCTGTCCCGGCCGGCACTTGGTTATTCCAGAAATCGCAAGGCTATATCTGCAGAGTCCGTGAGCGGCAAAACCAGGCACCGGGAGATGAATACTTGGATTTTCCTATTACGGAAAGGCACCATTAGCTTTGCCAAGGAAAAGGGCCGCGCTAAAATCCCGAGATAAATCGGTGCAAAGCATCGAGACTCGGTTGTCAACTATCATTGGTTCGTCGAGGAATCTCACAACATATGATGCCCGCATCAGACGTCACAGGGTATGCTGCGCAAGCCAACCGGCCTCCCCGATCGATGTTGTACAGCCACCATCAATAGCGCCTTTTTTTTTTCGTGATATTAGTCGATCTTCTGCTCTTCAGTTGATTTATAAAGGCTTTGAAGATTCCTGTCATGCGCACTGGAGAGTTTGTGTGACTATTCAACCGGTATTTCGAGCCCCTACTTATTTGTTCTCAAAATTGGGCATATCAGTTGACATCGCGTGTATTCGTAATGGAAAACAGCATGGAAAAGTCGTACGAAGCAGCCAGCTACGACCCACCCGCATATCTCGACCATGATCAGAAGACGCCGGCATATCAAAGTCCGACGTTCAACCACATGACTACAGACTCCGAAACACTGGTCGCCGCGACCACCAGGTTCCCTCCAAAATTCAACTGCTACGGCCAGTGGAAATGGAAGCAACTGTACTCACTTGGGCCATCCTCGGACGAAAAATTGTTTACCGTCTCCTTCAACACCAAACTCTTCTCCAAGAAGCAGTTGCTTTTCCTCCACAGTGGCCCCAGCGACAAAGGGCCGGTCATTGCCACAGTGAGGAGAAAGACCTTAGGCTCTCATTACCGGGCAACTATCACTTTGCAAGGAGAAGATGGCAAGGAGCAAGAAATCTCCTTGGAGAGACCGGAGCACGTGAGCTGGACACAGGGTCAAGTGCGTGCCTTTCGCATTGAAGCGCGCGAGGGGGTGGCGGAAGAGTTCCAGTGGAGGAGTTCGCACGGGGATGAGATCAAGGAGCTCGCCGGCCACTCATACGGGTGGAAGCTGGTGCGAACGGAGACCCGGCAGGCCGGCCAAAAGTCCTTTGGCTACTCGAGCGACGGCAAAGAGGTTGTTGCTGTTCTGGCCCACAGCACGTCGTGGAGCATGACCAAGGGCTATAACTTCGGGTTCCTGGGCACCGGCTTGACGGGAACGCTCGGCGAGGACTGGGAGACGGCGACCGTGATTTCCGGGTTCTCGCTGTGGCATACTGCGGTCACCGAGGCTTCCGCGACAAGCGCAGCGTCGGCCGGAGCAAGTGCGGCGGCTGCTGCCTGCTAAGGGGAACTGCAAAGACTTCTGGCCCTAGTTTCATTTCCGGGAGATTCATGGCGCAATTTGATACATGTCGAAAGTTCACGCGCTGAGATCCTTTCGGGAACTCTACGAGTCGTGGTCACAGACTTGAGCCTGAAGGCAACCATACACGATGGGTCAAATCAGTGTGAGCCCAACACTATCAAGAGTGTGTCTTTGCATTGGACTTGTCTTCATGCATGTGGATGAGTGCAAAGATCCACAGCCGACAAGGGAGACTGATGAAACTTTAAGTGGAACGCGTCGGTTGCCGTCCATGTGCGAGATGTGTAATCACAATCTATGCTCTTGTTCATGTTCAAAGCAGCCCTGTCAGCTTAGCCAACACCTAGAACATGGAATGGGGAAGTTGTTCGAAACATGTTTCCTGACATGAAGCGGGAAGGACGTGCAGCCAGACTGGTTTCCGAGCCCAAAACTGGACACTCACAACGCCTTTGAGACGACACGATGGGTGCCCATGGAATCAGCCTCGAGTCAGCGGCGCGGCGGCGGCGGCGCCACTTCCGCCTCCGCCAAACCCAGTAGCTAAGAGTGTATGAAGATGGAATGTCCTAAGGCGGCGAATCGAAACATCCTTGCACAGATCAATTCAATGTTTGATGGCGCCCCAGTCCGGTCAATGTTGCAGCACCCCGACGCTGACTCGGACGATGTGTCCCAAGGGACTCGCTGTTGTCGGCAGAGCCCAGTTACCGCAACGGCGCGCCGTCTCATCATTGCTTTTTCCTCATCTCAGCAGCAGCACTGTTTTGGGTGGCGGCCGAGACTTTCGGCTCACTCATGTTCGTCTCAAAGTGAGGGCGGCGCACACCAACAACTATTACCTACCTACTAGTGTTGGTGATTGATAGGTGCTCAGATGCGTGCGATGGAAAGCTGGGCATCACGTGATGATCAAAGCGTGACTTGACACAGATTACTTTCCTTGCGCCATCCCCCCCCGAACGTCCCGTCTTACAACATTTTCTGTCCTTCTCGCAGTTACGCCCTGGTTTTACTCGACATGATATCTCTGACTACGCTCCTCGTCCTTCTGACGCTTCTAGTCACGTCGACATTGGCTATCGAGATACCGAGGGATGTGAAGAATTTCTACAGCTTCATCAAAGTCCGGCGCAAGTGCAAACATGCTCTCTCAACCGGGTTTCATAGCGTTGAGGATGACAGTGGAGGTGAACACTTGCCTCATCTAACCCACTGCGTGGTTGGCAAGAAGATACTGACACAGGAAACCTCAGATTTCGTCTACTGCGGAGATTTTCTTGACAAATACCAAATCATCTATCTCCAGGGGAAGAAGGGCAGCCTTGCCAACATGGACGTAGACTGCGATGGAGCGCAGGGCGGAGGAGACGGGCGTTGCGGCAGCTCCACCGACACCCAATCCGAGACTACTTTCCGCGATGTGTTGAGAGGGTATAACGTAGGCCCACGGGACCTCAACGCCTCGCTGCATCCTTACGTCGTTTTCGGCAACCAGGGGACGAAAAGCGGATGGCCGACCTTTGACCCGAGACAGCACGGCGTCAAGCCGCTGAGCGTCATGGCCGTGATCTGCAACGATAAAGTGGTATGTGTGCCTCGAACAACATTGCAGCACGAGGAAAAAGACGGGTTGATCTGACGAGGCCGCGCTCAGGTTTACGGAATCTGGGGGGACACGAACGGGGACGACGGGCCCCAAGCCATGATTGGCGAGGCGTCCATTTCCCTGGCCACCGCTTGTTACGGCGACGTCATCAACGGGAACGCGGGACACGACGAGGACGACGTTCTGTACATCGCCTTCACGGGCGACGATGCCGTTCCAGGAGCAAACGGCGCCGCCTGGAACGCATCAACCTATGACGAGTTCGAGAGCAGCATCACCGATCTAGGGAACAAACTTCTTGCTCGTGTGGGCAGTGGCTGCGACCGCGTGGCCGGCAAAGAAAAGTGGCTGTTGTATGCGACAGTCTTGGTTGGGAGCGCCCTAGTAGCATTCTGAGCCACTGCGGAGTTTCTGGTGCTAAAAAGGGCGGAGGAAATGATAATTCTACCATTCAGGGCGCGAGAAAAGGCGGTTTCGGCAGCAAGCCGGGGCGAGGACGGCAAAGACCGCAGCAGTTGAGAGAAACAAACGCTCGCTGAAACGCATGTTGCCCGTTGGTTCTCTCCGGGCAACCCCTGCGGTGGCAGTTTGGAGTTGTTCGCCGGGCCGGAACATGGGTCTGCTCCAAAAAGGCAATGGGATTTCCAGGCAAGTCGAAATGCGATTCCTCGTCTCTATTTCAAACTGTATTAATTCTCGCATTTTTTGGGTTCGTCTTCTTGTTTCTATTCACTTGTAGACCGGCAGCCGTTTTTGTCTCACCGCGAATAATGCATACAAAACATTTCCCGTCTCAATCGTGGTTTATCAACCCGATGCAATGTAAAACTCGCAAGGCGATGCGGTGCATTTGGAAGTTGTAGAAAGTACCGCAAGCCGCCGCCCTCGGGTGCGACCCATCAACACAGTCTTGGTGTCTTTCTTCCACAGACGAGTCAAACCTGTCATCCACCTTTGTTCAGACTCGACTGAATAGCTTGAAAAGTTGTCATGAAGTTCAAACGAGTGTAGTCTTTTTTACTGTGACTCAACCTTCCAGTTCCGCGTAAAGGGTGGCAACTATGCTATTGGAATTCCTGACCGATAACAAGCAGCTTTCTGCAAACATAGCTGCGGCGGGCACAACTACCATTGGGCGTGAATCCGTACATACTTACAACAATGTTCGAATATTCGGAGGGCACCGGACTACTTTGGAATCTGTATGCAGTCTCGATTGATTGCAATGGAATGGCCTTGCTGCTATGATGGCCGTGCTGGGAGCTCCATCTTTCCAGGCCGGTGTGGCTCAGACGGGACCCCTCAACTGCATGTTAAGCAATACATAGATAGGCATCAGGCTGTAAGGTGTACACCACCTACTGTGTCGGTGCAATATTGCCTTGGGATCAATCTGCACCACCTCGGATGGAAGAAACGTTGTTGTAAGATCATTGCTGAATATCGAGATAGTCGACCTTGGTGTCCTGTAACTTCAAGATGGCCCGGAAAACTCATGTCTGATCTCTATGACACCTGCCTTAGTATATTATGCCGACTAGAAAGATTTAGCCCCCTTGACTAACAAGTTGAGATTTATAGTAGCTTTTAATCTGAGGAAGACCAGACTTTAAACAG
>MU846216.1:0-63604 GCA_030867225.1 Colletotrichum caudatum
TCTCCAGAAACATGTATTCACCTGTATACATACGATGCTTCGTTTGTTACGTGTTACAGTTACATTATTCTATGTTTTTATCCTTTTTGCCACTTTACCTTCACATTAATGGTACTGGAAATAAGACAGGTTCGACCAGGTAAGACGATCAATTTTAAATCAGTATTTCGTCGTATAAATATAGTCACACAGTCGCACCGCTGAAACATAAGATACCATATAGAGTTTTCTCATCAGGCATCCCGGTTATCCTCTGTCCCTAACCTCTGCCCCATGCCTCCGTCAACGTCAATACCCGCGCTACGTTTCTCCTGGATCGCATCTCTTGCGGCCTGCTGCTCTTGCTTCTTCCTGTTTTGCCGTTAGCAGCGGCCTGCAGACGGCCAGTCGCCTCTGTCTCGGCACCGGAAAGCACTCACCTTTCGAGCCCGCTGGCAAAGTCGTCGACCCGGACCTCTTCTTGTCCTGGCGCCTTCTGCGTCCCGTTCTTCCTCTCCACGGCGTCCGCGACCTTGCCCTCGGCCAGCGTCTCCATCTGCTCCGCCTCGACGTTGGGGTTCTCCGGGCCCTTGTGAGGCTCCCCCTCGGGGACGTACGCCGTGTTCTCGCGCTCCCTAGCGTCCGCTGGGCCCGAGGAGCGCACGCCTGCGCCTAGCGCGCTCGGCACCGCGTCGTCGGCGGACCTGGCCTGCGACCGCGGGAAGGGTGTGCGGCCCTGGGCCGCGTCGCGCGCGGCGGTCTCGTCTTGCTCGGCGTGGGAGGCGGCGGCGGCGGCGTCATCCTCGGCGGGGTTGCGGGATGCCGGGTTTGAGGCCGTCGTGTAGGCTGCTGCCTTTGGGGGTTGGGAGGGCATGGAGGAAGACATACTTGGTGACTAACAGGTTGCTGTCTTTGATGAGATTGACGAGATCTGTGGGATTGAATGGCTCTAGCTGGAGTCTCGGCTTGCTGTGAAACTGTTTGCCGAGTGAATTGAATGAAGGATACTCTCATGACGGAATGTTCAAGTCGCACAGGTCGTCAATGCAAACGATCCAATCATTTAAGTGACAGTTCGATGACGTCGGTGGGCGGGCGGTCGTGGATCGACGCTACTTCGCCCGATGACACGGCGGGGAGAAGAAAAAAACACACTACCGAATGGTTTCCCCCATCTCCGTCATGGCAAACCCGCAATTATGTCGATTGATCATCCTTTGTAGTCATGGAAAAGCCGTTGCCCAGACCGATTGCGATTGCAGGCTGTCACCGTCCAGATCGCGTTCCAGAGTCACGTCTGGCAGCCCTAGCTAGCCTTGCTTGGACACAACCGTAATTGAGAAACCAAGTTACTGCACGCTCCTTCGATCAAATAGACTGGAGACTGGATATCGGGGACGGCGGGGCTCGGCAATCCGCTGGATGATCGGCCCCGGTAGCCGCCGACCGATACCCAAGGTGAGTATGAAACCCGTGTAACCTATGCAACGCCTCGTTGTGATGCCTTCGACTACGTCCGACTCTATGCAGCATCTACAGTCTACATCTGAATCTCTGTCATGGAGCTAGACATTGTTTTGTGTGGTATATATAGTCAACCTACATTCCAGATAATGCTCCTTCACTATACAGACCGCTTAACTTAGATATCTACCTGCAGTAGGTGACAGTTACTTTCTTAGGGGAATGTTATAACACACCTCGTTTTACAGGAGCTACAGTCTGTCGCACCCTCCTGTAGTAAAGTAGCAGCATTCTGATCTTGATAAGGGTTCCCAGCAAACCATTCATCCCGTGCCCGCGTGGACCACGATCGTTGGTTATCACACCCCGTAAGCACATGTTTATTGCGTAATTGAGTTCGTCCGAAGGTTATCCCCAACGAGCAATGCAATATCCTTTCGTTGGGATTGGTGGCGCGGGGTCAGTCCCCCCTCTCCGCTCGCGGCCGATACCAGAATTGCACCATCACCAATGCGAGAACGGGACATCTCATCTATTTTGCACTAGGTACCCTGATCTCTCCTCCCCATACCGCCATTCAGAACTAAATTGCAGGTTCAAACTTCTGTTCGATCCAAGACAAACTTTCTATCGGGATGGGGGTAGAGCATCCGCGCAGACGGCTCCGGTTCGGCGTTCACATGGGCCGCCGGGTACTGACGAGCAATGTTTGGTCCAATGTGTGTGCGGGTTTCGTTTTCCCATTGTACAGTCAGGATCACAAATCGCGTGCCATGGCATAAATTTTCTCCTCAATTGACCGTCCCTTGTTGCCCGAAGTGGTGTGCAGTCGCGACAGAGGGCCATTTAAAATACGGCTGAAACCCCCCTCCCAATACGATGCACCATCATTCAACTCTCCGTGAAGCAGCATTGAATGCGACACCTCTTCAGCAATGTCTCCATCAGCAACAGAGGCCGCGGCGGCCAAGGTCGAGGACATCAAGGCAAAGGTCTCGCCCGCGAAGGAATCTCAACCTGCGTCCGACCCGATCCCTCAAGATGAGGCGCTGCCCGAGGTCCGTACAGGTCATAAAGAGCCGCTCAAGCCGTCCGGAGCTCTGGACCAGTTCGAGCACTTTGATGTGACGCCCATCATCGGCCGCGAGTACCCGAACGTGGACCTAAAGGGGCTCATCAGGGCCCCAAACTCCGACGAGCTAATCCGCGACCTGGCAATCACCAGTACGTCCGGCGTCCGTCAGGAGAAACACGCATGACTGACAAGAACCCAGTCTCACGGCGCGGCGTCGTCTTCTTCCGCAAGCAGGACAACATCAACAACGACCTGCAGAAGGAGCTCGTCCAGAGGCTCGGCGAGCTTTCGGGGAAGCCGTCGACGTCGAAGCTCCACATCCACCCCGTCAATAACTCGGCTAGGGGCGGCACCAAAGACGACGAGATCAGCGTCATCTCGTCGGCGCAGTCAAAAAGGCTGGACCTGTACCGTTTCCTGAACTATGACAAGAAACAGACGCAAAAGGGGCAGTGGCACTCGGACATCGCCTTTGAGCCGGTGCCGAGCGACTACTCTCTGCTGCGTCTCACGGAACTGCCAAAGAGCGGAGGAGGTCGGGCTCCCTCTGCCGTTTCGTTGTTCCGCTCCACTGACATGCATGTCCCTCAGACACCCTCTGGGCCTCGGGCTACGAGATATATGACCGGATATCGAAGCCGCTGCAGGGCTTTCTCGACACCCTGACGGCGACGTACGCGCAGCCGGGCTTCAACGCGACGGCCAAGAGGAACGGGTTCCCGCTCTTCAGCGAGGCCCGCGGCGCGCCCGAGAACGTCGGCGAGCTCCTCGAGGCCGTCCACCCCGTCGTCCGCACCAACCCCGTGACCGGGTGGAAGAGCATCTTCGCCGCGGGACAGCACGTGTCACGGATCAACGGGCTGGCGGAGGACGAGTCGAGGCACTTCCTCGACTGGTTCGTGCAGCTGATCGTTGAGAACCACGACCTGCAGGTGCGGAACCGCTGGCAGAACGTGAACGACATCGCCATCTGGGACAACCGCTCGGTGTTCCACGCGGCGACGCCGGACTACTTGAACGAGGACCTGGGGGAGAGGAAAGGGTCGCGCGCGGTGAGCGTCGGCGAGAGGCCGTACTTCGACCCCCAGAGCCTGAGCAGACGGGAGGCCCTGCGGGCCGAAGCCATCGCTGGCCTGAATTCGGTCTCGAGCTGAAGGGGAGAAAAAGAAGAAAGAAGCCAGGCTTGACAAGTAGTATGGTCCAGATACCATAGTAGGATTTACGCCGGGGGCGGGATTATGTGCGAGACTGACCAGATCGGGAGTCGGCCTCGGATTCTCGGTGGTGGATTGATGTCCACGAACGAATTAGTGCGTCATGTACGTCGACAAACACGCGTTCTGTGCCTTTCTGTCATCATCTTCCGGGTGTCTGTCTTGAATGCACCATTTCGCCCCGTGCCTAAACAGAGTATTTCAGTGGACGGAGGTTGGGCGGAGGATGAGGGTAAGCTCGTAAGTCAGCCAGTGTCCGGCGTCTCTCGCGGCTTCCAGCAGATTTCGTAGCCGAGCCCGCGGCCATTGAAACTGCTGGATCAAACAGCGAGCAAAGTTATCTGCGTGCGTTGTGCATCTTACATCGGTCGCCGAGATGTGAAAGTTGAGGAAGAAGATGATGAAGACGCACACATGGCCATGAGAAATACGTAACCCGACACGGCGCAGCGGCAGCCGAGGCCGGCCGCACACCACGGCCCGCCGCTCCGTTTTACCAGCTACACATTCTCCGAAGGTACACGGGACGAAAGCCACTGCCTCGTGCCTTCAGCGTCCAGCCCCCCCCAGAGCCGCTTCTCCCCATTGTTTCAGGGGCAACCCGACGTCAGATCTTCCGTCAGGGCCGTCACAGAACAGCCACACTCGGGAGGGGTGGCCTTGGCGTCACGGCCCCTGCAAGGCTTGCAACGGCGAGGTGGGAGGGTATGTCTTGATCGCATCGGGTAAACTCGACTGTATCTCGGGCCTTTCAAAGCAGTCACGACATCAATACCTGCCTCGAGTCATACAGACGCGTCTCTGAAAAGAAAAAATGAAAAAAATGAAAGAAAAAAAAAGGACAAAAAAGGACACGATGTCTGTCTTGTCCCACGTCTGTCTGGCTGGCCCGCCCTCCCTCTAATCTAAGCTGCCGGGCTTTGGGGGGAAGTTGTCGAGCCAGAGCTGAAACATTTTAATCAATCAAGGCTGCCTCGTTGATCGCCATATCAGGCCCCCCTAATTGCCCGTCTAACCATGTATCGTACACGAGTGATCAACCGTGCACGTTGACGTTACGCTATTCTCCGGCCCTGCTGGGGTCTTCCTCCCTTTAGCCTGTTTGACCGTCTCATGCCTGCTCAACTCTGTCGATCTTGCCTGAGCCCCGACCCGGCTGAAAGGCTGATTTCGCGGGCGGAGGAGCGCGATGGACGGCTGCCGTCGTATCTGCATCTCTCTCAAACGCCAAAACCCTCCGATAGAGTACGGGGAGAGGGGAACAACAGAGCCGCCATCGAGTTCGCAAAAGTATGAATGCCTTTCTGTTCGGGCCGGGGGTTGGACAGATTGCCCCGCATATCTTGGATGGAGCTGTTCTTTGCATGAAAGCCGCATTTTCGTGATCGGAGTATCATCTACGGGGACCGTGAACCTGAGGAATTCGAGCTCATATCGTGGCGGCGCCCATCAACGGCGCTCCGGTTTCCCTATCGAGGAACACATCTGCCCCTTGGGCGCCGCGATTCATTATCACACATGATCACAAACCCAAACGGAAGAGCTTCACCGCCGTTCCCCCGGGATGGTCACGGAAACCACAAACACAATGACCCGAAGCCGCAACTCTTCCTGTTCATCCTCTTGCTCGAACACCCCCTGTCACCAAACATGCCCAGGCCTGGGTTCCGCGGTAGTCGGCCACACACACACACACACACACTCTCTCTCTCTCTCTCTCTCTCTCTCTCTCACACACACACACACACACACACACGAAGACGGAAACACACAAAGCACATACCACCATATCGTCCTTTCACCCGTCCGCCCGTACAACCACCATCTGGTCCAACCACGGCGCCCGTCCCGCGTGATTGTCGACCGGAAAGCCGGGGCCTGCGTGCAATCTACAAGAGGCCCAGCAGAGGCCAGCGAGTGAGAGGCCGGTAGAGGGGAAAAGACAAGGATGTTCCTGCGCCCGTCACAGATCCTTCCCCATCCATCCCCTGGTCGTTACCCCTGACCCATCGTGCGCGTCCACATCGCAGCCCCTTCCCCCCCCCCCCCACCCCCCCCCTCTCTCCTCTCGATGGGCAGGGGCTGAAGTCGTCGCGACGGTTCCCCAAGCCCCCCCTGTTGGTATAAGGTCGAGCGAGACCCGCCGCCATTGAGCTTCGACTCCCTTTGACTCCTCTAGAGTGATTTTCTTTTCTTGTTTCCCCTATTTCCCCCCCTTTCTTCTCGTCCGGATCGACTCTTTGACGAGACGTCAAACTCCATCTACGTTTATCAGAAACACAGTGTGATGCGATAGCCCTCGTCCTAGTCGACGAACATCTCGAGTGCGAGCCACTGGTGGCGTACGGACCGAATACATTCATTCATTCATTCATTCATTCATTCAACCATATTTCGACTCATCCCGTCTCAACAACCGGCCTCACAACCGCAATCGTTACCGAACGCCACCATCAGTCCTGGATAAAACAGCTACCGGAAAAAAAGAAAAGAATAAAGGAAGAATAAACGGAAAAAAGAGAAAAACGTTCAAACAATGGCCTTGTGACACCAGACATTGCCCGACACCAAAACACACCCCAAATGTTCAACATGCCACCCCCGGGTTTCAGGTTCGGCACCGGCACCGGCACCGGCCTCGGTCAGCTCCTCGCCCTCCGCGCCGTCGACCCCGATCCCGCCGCTGCCGCCGCCGCCGCCTCCGCCACGGCAACCACAACGGCCACCCCGCCCTGGCTCCTCCTCCCCCGCCCAGAGGACCCGAACGAGTGGAGGGGCGCCTCCGTCGTGTGCTTCTCCGTCCTATCCGCCGCCATCGCGACCGCCTTCGTGTGCATGCGCTTCTACACCCGCGCCCGCATCCTCCGCACCATCGAATGGGAGGACTGGACTACCCTCGCGTCCCTGGTGTTTGCCATCGCCACGAGCGCAGGCATGATTACACGTACGGTCCCGCCTTTCTGGCTCCCTTCCATCCCTCTGGGTTCCGACTTCCTCATCTGTACTGTGCCATGCGCATGAGATCCAGTTGGCTGACAACCACCCCGTAGAACTCTACTTTGGCCTCGGTGAACACCTGTACTACGCCTGGCCCTCCTACCCGTCCTACATCGAGGCCGGCACCTTCACGAACCTTGCCTACTCCGTCAGCATCACCCTCACCAAGGTCTCCATCCTCCTCCTCTACATCCGCGTCTTCGCCTACGACCTCGTCTGCCTGCTCGCCAAGATCATGCTCGGGGTCGTCGCCGTCTCCCACGCCTGGATCATCGGCAGCATCCTTACGACCTGCATCCCCCTCAGCGCCGCCTGGAACTTCGACCCCCTCTCCCCCCCGGTCTACTGCCACCCCTTCGCCGTCTTCTGGGGCAACGCCTGCATCCACCTCGTCACCGACTTCTTCATCTTCCTCCTGCCGTTGCCCGTCATCGCCTCCATGCGCCTCCCGCGCCGACAGAAGATGGGCTTGTACTTTGTCTTCTCCCTCGCCTTCCTGTGAGTCCCGCCCCATGACCCAGTCTCAGCCCCTGGCTCTTCTCCTGCGTTCGGACGCCACCACTAACCTCGTTCCGTCTCTCTCTCAGCGTCTGCGCAATCTCCATCCTCCGCCTCGTCCGTCTCTTCCACACGGACGAGACCATGGAGCAAGTCCTGGACGTGACCTGGTCCGCCGTCCGCATCGCCAACCTCACCTGCATCGAGGTCCACGCCGCCATCATCACGGCCTGTCTCACCACCCTCAAGCCCCTCTTCACCCGCCTCTTCCCCAGTCTCGACGCCTCCCCCGCCCGCCGCAAAGGTTCGTTTTCTTCCTCGACCTCCTCGGCCTCATCATACCACCACCACCACGGCGGCGGCGCCTCCGCCACCCGCGGTGACTGGGAGAAGAACTTTTCCTCCGCCAACCCCGAGGCCCACTACAAGCGGCCCCTCACCATCGGCACCAAGTCGAGCCGCCCGCGCGTGTGCCGTGACACCTTTGCTAGCATCGACGCCATGAAGCTCGCGCTGTCGCCGACGTCGTCCAGGGACGACAACGACGAGCGCGCCGACGTCCTGTCGTCCCTGAGGCCCGCGGCCGACGTCAGGAACGGCCAGGGCGGCGAGTTCCGCCTCGCCGAGGTCGACGCCGGCGCCCCGCTGCGGTGGCCGTCACGGCTGGTCCGCAAGTCGAGGCTGCAGATGCCGCAGGGTGCGAGGACCCGCGGCTCGACGCTGCGGCGCCACCAAAGCCAACGCTCCGTCGAGCGGTTCGGTCCCTCGATCCCCGAGAACCGGATATAATGAAGATACGCATGTACAACGATGAAAAGGGGCGTTTACGGGGAGGTGTTACGTGGACCTTTCTTTCTTTTGTCTTTTCTCTTCACCTTTTTAAATAGGGAACGTGTAAATATAGCACAAACAGGCAGCGTGCACGCAGAGCGAGCGGGAAGGCGGGCACCTTTGACAACAAGACACAGCAGCGAGCCATCGGGCTCTGTATCACCAGGAACACACACTTGTATGGCGTTTGGGAAGGCAAACGGTGCTTGGGAGGGTATCATGTGGTTATATACCCGTTCGGCGTAGAGCGCGCCCGATCATAGTAGTACGAATAACGACGATTTCCCTAAACAAAAAAACAGCTAACCGTCCCAGTTGCTCGTTTTGACACCCGTCGGTCATTCTTATAGGTTCGTATTTTTTTCACCTTTTTTCTGTGACAGTCTCGATATATGTCTTCCATTACGAGTCAGCGACATGGAATACATGATCGGAAAGAGTCATGTTGTGCTCACCTGCTCCCAAATAGAGCCCCCTTCCTCCGCTTGTCATGGCTCGACGACCTCCTCGTCTGCCGTTATACTGTAGCCCTCGTCATCTGACGATGCGGGGTTCCAAGTTTTTTGGGGTCATTTCAGCCACCGGTCTTTTAAGAGATGAGATCGGCCACGTTCATGGGCATCTCGTCGATCTGGGTAGAGTAGTACACTGCGGTCCGAGTCAGCTTTCTCGTCTGCCAAAGAGCTCGGGCAGGACTCACACTCAATGTCGCGCAGAATGCGCACGTCCTCGCTGGTAACGAAGTTGATGGCGACACCCTTGCGTCCAAAGCGACCGCTTCGTCCGATGCGGTGGATGTAGTTCTCGCGGTTGCTCGGCAAGTCGTAGTTGATGACCAAACTGACCTGCTGCACATCGATACCGCGCGCCCAAACATCGGTCGAGATGAGAACACGGCTGTTGCCCTGGCGGAAGTCCTGCATGATGCTGTCGCGCTCCTTCTGCGGCATATCGCCATGCATGCTGCTGACGGTAAAGTTGGCCTCGCGCATCTTGTCCGTCAACCAGTCGACCTTCCTCCGGGTGTTGCAGAAGATGACGGCCTGCGTGATGGTCAGGGTGTCGTAGAGGTCGCACAGGGTATCAAACTTCCAGTCCTCCTTCTCGACAGCGATGAAGTACTGCTTGAGCCCCTCGAGCGTCAGCTCGTCACGCTTGACGAGGATGCGCACGGGGTCGGTCATGAACTTGGTCGTCATGTCGAGCACGTCGTACGGCAGGGTGGCGCTGACGACAACGACCTGGGTCGCGGGCGGCAGGTACCGGTAGACGTCGTAAATCTGCTCGCGGAAACCGCGGTTGAGGAGCTCATCGGCCTCGTCGAGGACAAGCATTTTGATGTGGCGCGTGCGCAGGTGACGGCGGCGGATCATGTCGGCGACGCGTCCCGGGGTGCCGGAGACGATGTGCTGGCCGTAGTCGAGCTTGCGGATATCCTCGCCGACGTTGGTGCCGCCGATGCAGGCGTGGCACTGGACGTTCATGTAGTCGCCGAGAGCCATGACGACGGACTGGATCTGGGTCGCAAGTTCGCGGGTCGGGGAGAGGACGAGGGCCTGGGTTTCACGCACCGCCGTGTCGATAACCTGGAGCATGCTGATGGAGAAGGTCGCCGTCTTACCCGTGCCGGACTGTGCCTGGGCGATGGTGTCGCGGCCCTTGCATACCTGGACGATAGCGCGGGACTGGACGGCCGAGGGGGACTCGTAGCCGTAGGCGTAGATGCCACGAAGGAGGTTCTCTGCAATGCGCAAGTCAGCGTGCGATTTTCCAATGGCAATGGGCGGAGGGGCTGTGTTTGGCTTAGCCTTACCCTTGAGCGACATGGACTCGAAGGTCGGGTGAACCGTGACCTCCTTGGAGGTTGAAAACTCCATCCTCTCCTCGGCCTTACGGTCGATTCCGCTGCCTTCCGCCATGGTTACGGTTGTGTAGTGATCGGGATGGTGTGCGATGGTGGCGACGTGTGGCGGTTGAAATGGGGTTTCGTGAAGTTCGTGATGGGGTTTCGTGAAGTTCGTGATGATGTTTGGTGGTGTTGCAGGCAGTCAGTCAATCAATGTGCAGACAACGGCGAAATTTCAGAGGGGCGCGCTGGAGCTTCAATGCGCGCGACGGCTTTTTCCAGAACAGAACAGTGAGTGACTTTCGCCCAGCCTAAGCAGCAGTACCCCCCGGCACGGAACATCCGAATTGCCGTGTGGTGTGAATCAGTACAGAATTTGCCACAGGGTGATTCCCACAGCGCTCTACAGTTACCTAAGGTACCTACCTACCTACCTACCTACGGCAGCTCTTCCATCACCCAGAAGCCAGAGCTAAAGCGACCTTATTCAGTGGACCACTCAGCAGTCGCGCTCGCCCGGAAGGCTGCCGACCTTGAATTTTCCCCCGGAGCCTTGCGACGAACACCATCGTCAACAACACCCCCAAGACAAACGACCACATACACGCCCCGATTGACACCCACCGGGCGCGCGCGAGAAAGAGACAATGGGCGTAATCGAAGAGCAGCGCTACCTTCACGAGGACCTCGAGCGCCTCGAGCAGGGCATCGCCGACCGCATCAGCGAGGAACCAAAGCACATCCGCGACCGCCTCAACCGCAATCACGAGATCGCCCAGCTGCTCGACCAGATCCAGACGCAGTCGGTCAAGCTCCTCGACATATACCGCGACGCCGACGGCCAGCGGTCGCGC
The DNA here is from genome assembly GCA_030867225.1 of Colletotrichum caudatum. NCBI lineage: Eukaryota > Fungi > Ascomycota > Sordariomycetes > Glomerellales > Glomerellaceae > Colletotrichum > Colletotrichum caudatum. The sequence goes on from MU846216.1 coordinate 10,759, forward strand.
GAAATCCAGAGCATCGGCACCGGCGACCCCTTCGAGGAGTTCTACGGCCAGCTCAAGAATGTGCGCGAGCACCACGCAAAGTACCCCAACGAGCAGGCCGAGAACTCGGAGGTGCGCTACCGCGTCAAGAAGGCCGACGACGGCGAGATCATGCCCTACATCGTCGACCGCCTCTTCACCGGCGAGGAGGGCTTCGGCCGCTTCTTCGACTTGCACACCTGCCACGAGTCGTACCTCAACCTGCCCAACGTCAAGCGCCTGTCGTACCTCCAGTACCTCGAGGTCTTTGACAACTTCGCCCCGGGCCACGGCGGTCTGAAGCGCCCCGACAAGCTGACGGACCAGTACTTCAAGTACGTCGGCGAGCTGGCCGAGTACCTCGAGTCCTTCATGCGGCGCACGCGGCCGCTCGAGAACCTCAACAAGGTCTTCCTCGGCTTCGACAGCGACTTCGAGACGGCGTGGGACAAGGACGAGGTGTCTGGGTGGCAGAAGGATGAGGGCGCCAACGGCACGGCGCGGGAGCTCAGCACGGCCGACGCCATCTGGTGCGACGACTGCGAGAAGGAGTTCAAGAACGAGAACGTCTACCGGGCCCACCTGACGGGCCGCAAGCACACCAAGGCCGCCGAGGCGCGGAAAGCGCGCCGCGAAGAGGCGGGCGGGGACGGGTCCAACGGCGGCGGCAGCACCAACGGCCACCGAGTGTCGGCCACGCGGCTCAAGGAGCGGGCGGTGGCCGAGCGCGAGTACCGGGTCAAGCGGCTCGCAGCGGCCATGAGCACGGAGCGCGGCGACACGCGCGTCAACGTCGAGCGGCGGCAGGGGATGACGGAGCGCGAGCGGCAGCAGGAGCTCGAGAACATCATGAACCTGTCGTACTCGGCGCCCGGCGGCGGCGGCATGCACGGCGGGGCGGACGACGGCGACGACGATGACGACGGCGAGGACGGCGAGGAGAAGATCTACAACCCGCTCAAGCTGCCGCTCGCGTGGGACGGCAAGCCTATCCCCTTCTGGCTGTACCGGCTGCACGGGCTGGGCGTCGAGTTCCCCTGCGAGATCTGCGGCAACTTCGTCTACATGGGGCGGCGGGCGTTTGACAAGCACTTCAACGAGGCCAGGCACGTGCACGGCCTGCGGTGCCTGGGCATCACCAACACGAGCCTGTTCCGCGACATCACGAGCATCGAGGAGGCGGTCAACCTGTGGGACAAGATCCAGCGGGAGGCCAAGAAGTCAAAGGTCGACGAGGGCAGCGTGGTCCAGATGGAGGACGCCGAGGGCAACGTCATGCCGGAGAAGGTGTACTACGATCTGCAGAAGCAGGGCCTGTTGTAAGGCGCAGGGTGGAGGAGGGCGTGCACGCCAAGGCATATCGAGGACACGGGGGAATGGAGGGCAAGGGCAAAGGGGAGGGTTCGCCGGGATGTAAAAAAAAACATGTAATTCAAGACGAGAGACAAAAGGAAGGGGCAATTGTAAATGTAGACCATATTTTCCTGGTCCCCTCCCAGAAGCGGTAAAGATGGGGAGGGGAGGTCTGGGGCAGATCAACAAAAGACAACAATAGGGTGTAGTCAGAGTTTCAGTTCAGAATAGGGGGAGGAAAGACGATACCTAGATTTCCACGCGTTATGTCGTCTGACTACAGCGGTGATGGAACTCTTCTTTTGACAGAGTAGACGGGACGTGTTGGCCACGCCAGCGTCACACCAGGTCGAAGAATCAATTGAGGAACGCGGTGTATTGTTTGGTATGTTGCGGGAGACGGGTATTCATTCGCGGTGCCGTCGCAAGGAAATTCATATGAAAGAGACGAAGATGTGGTAAAACGTTCTACACCATTATTTTTCCTGAGGCTGCAGTTGTGTGGTTGGGTGGCCCTGTTCTATACAGAGTTCCATCCGTCCCGATGTCTATGTAGTCTATCTCTTTGTACGGTTCACCCCTCGTCAGGGTCGCTGGTTGACTTTCGCTTTCCAAGAAACAATCGCTTTTTCCAAAAGCAGGACCAAATTCGACTTTTTTTTTGTCTTCCATTCCGGTGCTTGAAGCCTTTCAAGCATATAAATCCCAAGAACCCCTTATTGATTGCCAGTGAACTTCTTCGCCAGTCCTCGCTCAAACGCGCCGTGTCAGTACCCGACTAAACAAATGAAAATAGATCATAAGCTGCCGTCCAGCTCCTCCTCATTAAGTGCTGTAATTCGTCCCCCTGTATGTATGATGTGGATGCCGGAGTGGCTGATAAGCCAGAAACCCCAGAGAAATAAGAAAGCAGCAAGCTCGTAGCAAATCCATCCTTTACTGTCTCCATCGTCGAAAGGATGGCCCTTTGAGATGGTTCATAGGCTAATCTTCAAAGAGCCCAGACATCTCTTCGAGCAGCTGATCAGCCGACGGGCGCTCAGCAGCATCCATACGCATGATACGGTTGATGAAGTGGGAAGCGGTGCGGAAGTGGAGGGGCTCGACCTTGCGTCCGACGGTCAGTGCCTTGGCGGCCATGGCCTTGCCAGGGCGTGCACGCTCGAGGTAAGTCTCGGGGATAGCACCCAAACGACGCGACTGCTGGCGGAGGACCTCAAAGACATAGCTGCGATCGTGGTATCGAGCGTTGGTAGGGCGGAAGGGGTTGTAGTCGCCGCCGTGGAGGAGGGCAATCATCATGGTCCCAAAAGCCCAAATGTCGCTGGCGGTTCCCCAGGGGACCTCCATGAGAACCTCAGGGCTCGTCCAAATGGGAGCACCGATCAAGAAGCCCTTTGTGGCAACGTCGGAGTCGGTCGAGTACGAGGCCCCCAAGTCGCCAATCTGGACATCGGAGAATCTCAGGTCAGGGTCGGCCTCGGAGGGTGAGGCGTAGTTGACGAGAATGTTGTCGGGCTTGATGTCGGTGTGGATGTAGCCGTCCTTGTGGAGAGTGGACAAGCCACGGAGGACGGCGCGGGCGACAAACCGGATTTCACGGTTGGTCAAAGGCTTCTGGATGGTCGCGTTCAAGAGATGATCGTCCATATGGCGAAGAACGATCATCGGGGCGTCCTGCTGGATCTCGTCGATGACAGGGCGGAGGAAGGGGTTGCCTTGAAACTTGCGGAGGACATTGTGCTCGTTCTGGGCACCGGAGATGCCTTGAACGCCTTTGACAATGGACTTGTTGCCCATGGGGTTCCTACGTCAGGGGTTAGTCGGTTGGCCGGGTTGTCGGTAATTGTTGGAATGGGATAGGCTTACGTAGCGATCCAGACACCTTCACGGATTTTCTTTTGGATCGTGTAGCGGCTGGCGTTTCCAAGAAGGATCTGGCCGATCTCGAGGGACGGAGTCCCGAAGGCGGAGGTGAGGCCTCTGGGGATCATTGCGAGTGTGCGGATAGTGTATGGAGGAAGGATAATGTGTATTTGGTATGATGGTCTTGGGCGGTTGGTTCCGTCGAAGTTTACTTCCTCAAGTGACAGCTTGCAGGGGCTGTCTGAGAAGAAACAGGTCAATAACGGTCATTAGGTGATGTAGGCCGCGATCGATGTCGTGGAGAGAAGCGCCTAGCACGAAGTTCCCGTCATTCGGATAAGGTCGTGTCTAGACAAACCGGGAAAACAGGGTTGTAGAAGTGTATGTGTGTGTCGATCGAGTCGTCGAACAGTGTGATATCAGTGGTGTTGAGCTGGTAGTCAGAGAGTGAGAAACAGAATCGAGGCGAGATTAGTCGGAGGAGCAACGCTTCTTTAACAGACAGTCGGACACTTTCTGGACGTAGGCACCTAACAAAAAGCCAAGACGACCAACCAAGGGCAGGGGGGGGGGCCACTTTTCGTGGCGTCGATATGCGTGGGTGAGGGTGTGGACGGACGTTGGTGTGAGTGGGGAGGGGGGGTGTGGAATGTACAGGTAGGGTCAAGGGGAGGCAAACATGGCATTTAGCGTTCGGTTTGGCACTTTACTTGGTGTGGCACACGGATCACCTTGACTGGAAGGGAAGGACGAAAGGGGGACCAAAATACACTAAAAAGGGCAGGAAGTTAGGTACGTACTACAGATACCTAGGTCCAGACTTTTCCTGATTGCAGCGGGATGCGCGAGCCGGACTTGGCAGAGAGTGAGTGGCAAGGAAGGATACGTACCCGCCCTCTTAGCTGGGATCGAGGGGCGGAACAGTACGTATCCCCATTACGCTGGGACACGGCTGGGACACAGACGGACAGAGATACAGTTTTGGGTGCTGGCTGCGCATCAGCTGTAAATAGGTTTGCTGCAGTATGAATACGGAGTAGTGTATACTACTAGTACGGCGTACTCAGTGCCTGGTAACAGCTGCCACCACTCGACAGCGCCGGGTGCCACGGACAGGTTAGTGAAGGGTACCGCGGCGGTGAGGCAAAGAAGTTTGCTCCAATTTAGTTTCAATCAACTGGGACGAAGGAAGCTTCTGCTCATGCCAGAAGAGGGAAAATGGGTGGGTGTGGTTGGTTTTTTCTTGGGTTTTTTTGGTTTGGTTTTTTTTTTAAACTTCTGGTGCAAAGACTGTGCGTGTTGTTGAGGGTGGCCTATCGGTCCATCGCCGTCGTCTGCACCTGAACGCCCAGCACACACCACCCACCTTAGCGGCCGCAGGCGGTACATAGTAGACTGCGGTCTGGATCGCCCATACCGAGTCCGCATCGAAATGGCAGAAGACAGTGAGTGTCCTACCGACACTAGAGCACACAGAAGAAACATCGAACAGACCCAGGGTGGCGGGAGGTCAGCTGCCCATCCATCACTACCGTACGAGTACTACGATTACATACATGTACGCTGTATAGGAACAGAAGCTCCGTCCAGCCTGTTCCAGTCTGCTCCATGATGGGAATTGGGAATTCATGGGATCGACAAGGATGCGTAGCCGGTGAAGCTGCCCACCACACCACTTCTTTACAGATAGTGTGGCTCAGTAGTAAGGGTCCCCTCCTCCGGCCCAGGTACGCGCTCACACCCCCTCGGCGGTCTCGAGTCCTGTTGGCCAAGAGCGCTATTCATGAGGACACCCTCAGTGGCCCGGTAGCTACCTCCATGAGGCGAACTGGTTGGCTGTCGCGGCATGCCGCTGTCGCCGATGGACCCGACACCTGTGACTGCATCCGTAGCTTGTCCCAAGTGCTCGCATACAGTCGTATTCCGCCATGGCCAGACGTCTTGGGTGCACCGAGAATTCCGACGTCGCCATCTAGACTCGCAACCGCATCTGGGCCGAACCAGCGATGAAAAGGCAAAGTTTGAGGTGGTGCCCTCCTGTCCCTCGCTCTCGAATCAATCGGCCAAGGCTTCCAACTGCCACAGTGCAGCGCGCATGCCGGCTGGGGGCTGAAGAGGTGACTGCTCTGCAGCGAGCCGCTGACCGTACGTGTAGCGTAGGTATTCCACGAGCCGCACGGCATCTTCTAGCTCTTAGCGGCTGGTCACCGACAACGCCTCCAACGCCATGGTTGACGAGCCCCCCAAACCGCAAGGCGCAAGCGCTGCGCCAGTCAGTTGAGGAAACTACTGGTTTCTTTCTTGAGGGGCCATTGCTCGGGGGACAAGCTGACAAGCTGCTTGGTCCGGCTCTGATAGCTTGGTAGCTTGAGCGCTTGGTTGCAGCCGCACCTGCATCTACATCGATCTAGGTATCTGCATCTGCGTCGTTGTCCTCATGCGCTTGCTTGCGTCGTCTGCATTCCTCACATACTTGGTATGTATACCACCTATCGGTAGGTACAACGCCAGGTCGTGGTTTATGGTGGCCTGTCCCGTAGCGGCATCATTGTGTCTCGGAGACTCGGGCAAGAACAGTCGCTGTATCCCACAGTGAGTCGAATCAGACGTGGGGGAGGGGCACAGCAGATAGCGGCGAGTTACCGTGGAATGAAGAGGGAACGAGGCACGCATCATTGTATCAGATCAGCGACAGGAAGGGGACCAGCGTCCCTTCACGGGCTTCTGTGCCAATCGACGAGGCTAACTAATCGTAGTCTGTGGAACAGCAACAGCGAAGGCAGATGCTCGGCAGGCGTGTATGTCCTCAGATGTACATCGTGAGTACATGTAGGAGGACACAGGAGGCTAATTGATGTAACTGATGTGCGCTGGGGATGACTCGATGCGGCGGCGGCTTGAGCGTCAAGTCTTGTTTGGTGTCTCCTCCTGTCCCTTTGGACAAGCTCCAATCCAATCCGACCGCGGTCTCTCAAAGACTCGATCGGTATCGCCCGGCCACATCATATTTTGGGTTTGGCTCGGTTTTGGGGTAAGTCGGTCCCAGGGTGTGTGAATCAGCCGCTCGAATTCAGTGCTGTCTTGCAGGCTGCAGCATTGCACTGACACAATGTTGCGTATCGCGGGGAGGCCAAAATGATGATGATTGGCAGGCGTCAGCGGATGGCCATTTGAGACAGCCGGTCATTTGCATGGTTATCATGGTTTGCATGGGTTGCGTAATGTAATGTGCGTAAGTGGTCGTGATGACAGACGATCCGGGTTGCTTATGAGTAGCGGGGAGAGGCTCCGTGCCATCGACTCGTCTGTCTGGTTATTCGATTCGATCGAGCACTGTCAATCTGACTTGAAGCGGCATGGAACTCTTGTCTCTCCCCAAGTGATGTCATATGGAACAATTGGGCAAAATGCCGGCGTCTTGCACTTATCGACGAAGGGATGCGCATCGTATAATGGAGAGCAAGGGGTTCGGCCGACGTGGAACCAGCTTCATCTGAGTGCTGGTGTAAAGAATAGAAGCGCTTGTAGGTGTGTCGTGACCCAGCTAGTGAAAGCTTCATCCCTCACAAGCTATGAGGGTAGCTTTTCCGGACAGGACGGGACGAAATGTCACGACATGGATGATGGAATGTTGAATCAAACAAACAAAAATACATGGGGCAATTGGGGGCGGGGGTGTTGTGGTCAGTGGCCGGGGACGACGCGGGACGAAGCCGGACGACGATGGCTTGGACGGAGGGGAAAGGACCCGTCACGAACAAGTAGGAGTAGGTAGCAAGCAGGCACACTAAAGGTAGGTACGATGTAGTTGCCAAAGCACATACTAGGTGGGAGGAGAGGAAGGTGCGAAAAAGCACAGGTGCACACACGCACTGCTGAAAAGCACCACCAACCGGAAAGCACTACGAGACGAGCGGCTTGGTGCCAGCTTCCCCGGTGAGTCTCTGGCTGCCCCTGCGCCCCCTGTTCCTTTCTGTCTGCCAGCCAGCCAGCCAGCCAGCCACCCCGGTCAGGTGAAGCCCTCCCTTCCCGAGCTCAAACGGAGATTAGCGTCCTTTGCAACTCCCGAACGTTTCTATTTCCAATGCACTCCACGCGGCCATCAAACCATATATACCTACGATACGGGATACTTTACAGAGTACCACCAGGTGGTAAATAGTTTACCAGAATACGAATGCCTACCTAATCGTACCTGACCGACTACCGACTTCCGACAAGGGATACCTAGATGCAAAGACAACGTCTTACGATCCAATAATCACCCCCCCACGTCGTATTTTCTGTGTTGGTTCACTCACCCTCACTCCCTTTCCCTCCTCCTCCTCCCCCCCCTGGAAACGCCACTGCTGCATCTCACGATCAACCACGTCAATCTGTCTCACCGAGAACATTCGCTGCATTCCTCTACCCCAGTTTTGCACCATCACCTGACCCGATCCAATTTTCTCGGTCCCTGGCTCCCCCAACTTTGGTCTCATTCCTCGCTGCATCCCCCCCCATCTCACAGTCCAAGACCTGGGGAGGCTCCGAGACGTGGAGAGATACCCGACTGTCCGAGCCCTCGGCCGACATCGCTTCTGTGCTACTTTGTGCTAGGTACTTCGTACGCGGCAGTCAGTCCCCGAGTCTAGAATCAGCCCGAACTTGCGACCTGTTGCACACCGCTTTCTCACCGCGTCCTCGTCCGGTATCGTTGGCTGTCTCGACCCGTTCGTCCCGCTTCGCTTCGCGTCGCGCCTCAGGAACACAATCGATTAACCACATACACTCACACCTCGTTCTCGCAATCTTCCCCAGTTCCCCGGTTCCCCGGTTCCCCGGTCCCCCCTCCCAACTCTCTCACGCAAACTCAACTTACGCAGCTCGGCCCCCAGACCAGACCAGAACCCGACCTCGCCGACACACTCCCAAAACCGAGTCCGCGTATGCTTTCACAAGCACGCCGCCGCGCCTAGACTCTCCCACCCGCCTGCCCGCCGTGCCTGCGTCCTGCACAACTCATCCTCCTCCAAAACACGTCGCACAACACAATGTCCTGACTCTGTCCGCCCTCCCATGTCGAGTCATGCCTGTCCAGTCCAAACCCATACCTGCCCTCTACACCGTCTACATCCTCCGCTCTACGGTGCGTCACGCCTCTCTCTACATCGGCTCCACGCCCAACCCCCCGCGCCGTCTGAAGCAGCACAATGGCGAGGCTCGCGGCGGCGCTGCTCGCACCTCCCGCCTGAGCCTCCGGCCCTGGGAGATGGTGGGCCTGGTCTCCGGCTTCCCGGGCATGGTTGCCGCATTGAAGTTTGAGTATGATCTCCGTCCTACCCCTCCCAAAATGAAGTTCTAAAAAAACCGCCCCTTTCTCCTCATCAACTCGGATGAAGCTTCCCAACCACACACCCCCCAAGCTTGTCAAGGAGGCTTGTTTTTTCGTTTCTCTTTTTTTTTCCTTTCCTAGCCGCCCGATGCAACCAACTACCCTCCGACATCTCCGTATGCTCGTGCTAATCTAAAGGTTAACAGGTGGGCGCTGACCAACCCGCATCTATCCCTGCACATCCCATCTGCTTCGCGAATCACTGTGTCGGCTGGTGTCAAGCGAAATGGCCATCCTCGCCGGCCTCGGGCGAGTCTCTCTTCGATATTGTCCAATCTACAGCTGCTACTGAGCGTACCGAGTTTTCGTCGCTGGCCGCTGACCCTGCACTTCTTCGCCAAGGATGTACATAAGGCATGGCTGCTGTCGTCTGCCAACACGGCCGTGCCTCTGCGAGACACTCTGAATGTGGTCACTGACTTCGGCCCTGACCCTGCGGCATCTTCAGACGACGCCGTGTGGGGCATCCATGCCCTGCCTCTGGACTACACACCCATCAAGGATTTCGTCCAAAAGGGTCAGTCCATTACAACCTTTGAGAGAGAGGGCTACTGTATAGTATGCGCCGAGGCGCTCCCTCACGGGCAGGGATTGCTGGCTGTATGCCCGAACGAAGGCTGCGAAGGTGTCGGCCACCTGTCTTGTTGGAGTCGTCATATGCTCCGCAATGAAGGCGAGCAGCAAGCGGTTGTCCCCATTCAGGGTCGTTGCCCCCAGTGTGGGGGCCATGTCCGGTGGGTCGATATGATGAAAGAATTGACGCTGCGGGAAAGGGGCGCCAAAGAGATCGATACCCTTCTCAAGAAAAAGAAGAGGCGAACCAAGACTTGATGAGATCCATTCGGATCCAGCTGGCTCAATGATGGATCTGCATTGCCGATCAACCTGCGATGCAAAATCTTCAGTCGGCCCTTGAATCCTATTTGCTTAAAACGCCCCCGAGTCAGATTGGATTGTCATGAATCGGCTGGCCAGGGACCGCTTTTCGAGTTTTCGTCAAAGCCGAGAGACGCTGCTTCGATCAAACGCTGATCCCACTTGACAGCTCAATTGCTACTCGAGTGTTGTTACAAAGGATAGTCCTGTCTAATCAAAACAGGACCTCTACTGAAAATTCTCACTGGTCGGGTCGTCTTCAATCCTGCAGGATATGGTCGGGCCGTCTTTTATCCCACTCAATTGAAAGACTAGTGGTTCGGGTTGGTACTTGGGTCACTACTGCGCAGGGCCATGCCTTCAGTAAGAGTCTTAATGTCAGTATTGGCGACAGCCTCCGGATACCGCTGGAATGTACCATCGAAATGGCAGGATAGGTAGGTTGGTTGCGCCCCAAACCACATGGTTTCAGATGTCTTTCCTTCCGGATAAGTCGTTATGATGCCGCTGGGCAAAGTGTCGTCGCCGGGCCCGCCGGGCTTGGGGTAAAGTCAGACACCGAACGATCAACGGCCCGGCGATGTGCAACACCGGTAAGCCTTGACGCCACCAGTCAAGATGCTAGGCCAGCTTCGGGTGAGGGTTCAGCTGCAAACGTAGACAACAAAGGTGTCGATCAGCTCAGGCGTAGCCGCATGGCGTAGTTCAGACTGCCTACTTAGGTACTAGGACCTGCAGTTGAATTACGTAGCTCGAATTAAAAGAATAAAGCTGAAGCCCTCTAGGAGATCCTTGCTGACGCCAAACATTGTCTCGAACTTACCCGTGCCTTCAACACCAAATTCGTGTCCTTATCCAGCTGTGATCTACTGCTGAGCAGCTCGTCCACAGTGTATCTATGGACGGACATGTGAAGCATCCTGAACTCGATGGAGGCCACTCGCGGCTGATCGGCCTCAACAACCACAACGCAGAAGGCAACCTCGCATGAGTCTCAGTTTGTTTTTGTCTTCTTTCTTACGGCTGCATTCGTACTAGGGGGTTTTGTTTTATTTCCCTATATCAAAAGCATCCCTGGCGCAGGCCGAGTTTAGGCCGCGGTCAGAGACGAAAGCGTTATTCGTTCCTTCCATATGACTGTGGCCCTCCAGCCCCGTCCACGCGCGCGAAGCGGCCGATAGCTTGCTACGAAACGGGAGGGGGTGTCTCTCGCCGTCAGGCCAGCGTGAGTTCCTATGGGTAAAGGGGCAATGCCGGACGTTGGCTACCTTCTCTATTCCTCGACGCCCCTTGGCCAGCTCCGGTTCTTTTAAAGGGGAGAGGGGGGGGGGGGGGGGGGGTGGGGGTGCGACATTGACCGGGCGTCGATTTCGGGCTAGAGGACTGGAAGAGACACAGAATTCACCAGCTCATGAGCAGTTAGCCGCGTGCATGGATCAGTGGTGACCGTTGCCAATGATATCATATCAACAACAACAACAACAACAGCAACAACCATCTGTATTTTGTCTGTTCCTACCCCAGGGCGGCAGACCGCTCCCTGGTAAGGAAGCGGACTGCAACATGATGCTGGCCCAGGTCGTTGGCAACATATGCGATGTGCCGGCTAGATATCGGGTATACGAACCGAAGGACATCCGTACGATGCCGCTGCCATATTTTTCCGCAAGCCTCCCTTGTGCCTGCTGTTCGTCGGGTGAACACGATGCGGGCAGATAGGGTCTGCAGCGGACGGAGGCCGGTGTGGGGTTCCTTTGCTTCCCTTCCGACCCAGGACGGACGGAAGAGTCAACATTACCAGAAGGCAACAGGGTGCTTTTTGAATTGTCTGGCGAACTACGTGCAAAAGCCTCGGGAATAGAAGGCACAAAGCCACATTACGTGAGCTTTATATCCTTCGTTCGGCCGTCGGTCATCTGTGGACAGACCCGCCGTCTAATTAATCGGAAAGGGCTGTGGCAGACAGTCCTCATGTTGACGGCTTCTTGGAGAGTCCCGATCGACCATCTGCGGTCGTTCCGCCTGATCCTGCCACACAGGGACATCAAACTTTATACTTCAGGAAGGGGCCGGGAAGTATGACGCAGTTCCCGTATCACAAGACGACGACGATGATGGCCAAGCAAATGTTATTGGGAACCAATAATGCTCAATGCATTTCCACCCTTGCTTCCAACTCAGTCTGATGTCTGGCCAGAAAGGACAGCCTAAATATGGGTATGCTGCGCCTTCTATTGGCGGGCATCAGAGAGAAAGGCGTCTCCTCATGAATAGCCTTGAAACCGATAGATACAGCAAAAGCTTCGCTACTTAGGGGTACTCTGCGGGTTAGGGTACTCATATTCGACCTTTAGGGGGCGGTGCCTCGAGGTCATCTTGAAGAGATGGTATCCTTGATGTTATAAATGATCACAAGTCGGGTTGAACTTGGGGGATAATACAAAGGTCCAGCTTCTAATAGCCGGCTTCTATACACAACTAGCCATGCCCTGCAAGTTTCCTGGATGGTCATAGGTGAACCTAGTGCGGAGTTCTAATTATACGACATAAGTTGCTGGTCTTACAGACGTGGCTGGTACGCCCGTCACGCAATCATGTAACTCCAGCCACGAAGCCGTCACAACCGGAGTAGTAGGTTGAACAGAACCAAGGCTGCCGTTACGTTAAGCGACAGCCCGACAACAACTTCTTAACGTTATGGCTGATACTGTTACCAGTACACCCACCCACCAACAGCCCTGTTATCTTTCATGGAATGCAGTTAAATTCAAGGCTGAACAAGTCGTTTCCCTACGCCGATAGCTATTTTATACCGGATTGACAATATATATAGATCTAACAAAGCATGTATAACCTGATATGATGACACCTCTGGCGTACATCTTTTCCCATACCACGTAATTGGAATAGGGCGGTTGAAGGGGGCTGAGATAGCAACTGAAACCACATGACGCTAATTCTTACTCAAGGTTCAAAAGTTTTACTCGGCGTGGAAGGGTGTGAACCGTCTGCTTCTGATGTAAGGCTGTATGGAAACCGGTTACCTCCTCATCTGTCGGGCCCGGGGGCATGGACGTGGGATCATGCAAGGACATGGAATTCCTATGGTGTGCCCCTCGCGTCTCTGGTACACTGCACTGTGAGCACGCAATCAATGGCGACCATGGAGACGGAAAGCTTGTATGTGTTGTCGGGTTGAGCACCCCCCCGCCGGTCACCTCACAGGAATCCGGCTGCGGGAATCTTCGAGGGCTGGCACGTCGTCATAGCCGCGACCTTATCGTCAACCATTTCAGACGCTCTCGGGACTCGTGACCAAAGAGGTGTGTGGCTGCGTATTCTTGCTGGCACCTCGTAGCAGGGTCCAGAGTCATCTTCACCGCTGCCCGTTTCATGGCGAGCAGGTAGGATACTACTTGCAAAGTTATAGTATCTACCTGGAAACTTACCCATGGCAATATCGTCTCGCTGGTGAGCTGGCCTTCCGCTGTGCGCATCGCACCGATGAGGCCACTGGTTGATGGAATGCGAGAGCGAGCTTCGCGCATAAATAAACCGGCACCGATATCGTACCTAGCATGAGCGCTTTCCGTGTATGCATAGAGCCGGATTGAGGCAATTGGGAGTTGGAAAGAAAAGCTCAAAGTTGAAATAAGAATTCATTCTTGGACGCAATGGTTGATACAACACATAATATCAGCCGTGGCCGTGGACGGAAAGAAACAGAAGGCATCGTGAGTGTGCTGATGCAGGAGCAAGTAAAGAAGATGCATAAGCCTCAAGCCATATGAATCACTCGAATGATAGTGCTGCCGAGCAGTCGGCGTGGAGAGGGGTCATGGCCAGAGATTCGCTTAGGTTCGCTAGAGTGCATTGCGATGGGCCTTTTCAAGCAACATCAGTCGTCTGATTGATCCATGCCACACTTAGATTGGAAATTCCAGCGATACCACTCAAGAAAAGGATATAGGGTGGATGCACTGTCTTAAATGATAATAAACAATCGTAGATGCTACACCATAGCATGGCAGTTTTGTCACGGAGCGTCCGAATGGTGTCTTTCAGCTCAGCGAAAGATGGACAACCCGTCTCTGATTGCCCTTGTAATCAGAATCCCTTTTGACAGCCAGGTGCTCGTCAACCAGAATTTGGAACCCGGTCCAGTCTGACAGGAGCAGCATGCCCATCGTCAACGCCAACCGGCCAAAGGAGCATGTCGTTGGTTGCGAGATCCGAGTCCGCCGACCGATGACTAAGCCGAGGCCGTAGTGTGCGGTGGAAGCTGGGCTGGCTGCCAATTAGAAACGCATAGGGGGGGGAAAAGTTAAAGAAGGGGGAAAAAATAAAGAAAAAAGTAAAAAAGAGAGTCGACGCCCCCCGCAAACAGGGCATATCCTCGTCCATGGACCGATCTGGGACGCTAGGCGGATTTCTCCAACGTCATGCTGCCATGATTGGCTCGGTAAGCGATGGAAATTGGCCACCCCCTGTCGAGTCAGTGACCGATATCAGATGTTGGTTTCCTTACGCATAGGCGAAACAGAGCGAAAAGGGCGAAGAGGGCGAAAAGAGTGGGCGCAGCAGGCAGGCAACCCAGGCTTTTCCCAGTCTCGTGGCCTGTGATACCGACCAAGGCACCATGCATGCGAGCGCCTGGCCGCCGCTGTACAATGTATTGGCGACTGCATCTTGACCAACCAATATTGTGCATGTGGTAGACAAGATGATGACCTTGATCTGACGGTGCAGGGAGGGGAGGGCTGGCTGCCTTGCCTGAGCGTGTCGCATCGAGCACCTCAGCACTCACTTCCCGTTCGACCAGTCGCCGGATACATGTCGGACGAGCAGTTGCGGATGGGCCTTTAAGAAGAAGCCAAAGCCTTTTCTCGACGATGAATCGCAGATATGTAACTCGTCCCGCCAAAACCCATTCATTCGACCTCGGTAGTGTACATAGGTGTATACTATTGGCAGTCAACCGGCCAAGCAATGTTTCCAACGCGTGCTGCGAATGTGGCGACCGTGCACCGTAGCGATTCATGCCCCCTCCCCCCCCCCCCTGGTTACGACATTGTCGGCCGATGGTAGAATTGTGTGCTGCGCGTGTATGTGTATGTGTGTGTGTCTGATGTCGCATGTCGACCGACATGCTAGGTTACATTCGCGGTGTGTGTACCCGGGTACCTCTGAGCAGTTGGAGGGTGATGTACCTTGGATCCAAAAATTTAAATCACGGCAGGGTTGCTTCTCGTCAAAGGGAGCCGTGTTGGAAATGGCGCAGGGGCTAGTTCTAGTATCCGTATAGTGCAGGTAGCTAGCTCATCGCCGTCGCCCCCTCCGATCTGGTTAGTGATTTTTTCTCTCTCTTTTTTTTTTTTGCTGTTGTCGTCGTCGTTGTTGTTGTTGTTGTTGTTGTTGTTGTTATTGCGGAGTAAATAGTAAAGTTGGCGGTATCGCCCTGAATTTTCAATTTGATACGAACATCAGTTACAGCAGTCAGAGGGTGTTGGGATGAAAGGCACGCCGGAGATAAGTAGGTAGGTAGTAGTAGGTAGGTAGGTAGGTCAGGTACCTCTCCGAGGACGTCATGGATAGAGGGCGACGTGCCGGAGAAAGTACTTGGTACTTCCAGAGAGTGACTTGACGTCCAGCATGGACCCACTTGTAGTGGGATTTTGCACCGACAGACGTGAACTGTCCCTTCCGTTCCGCCCTTGGTCGCCCTTGCACCTGCCCCCGTGGACGGTGTTGTTCCTTCCTTCCTGAGAACCCCCAGGTACCTTGGGCAAGACCCGTCGAACGTCCGCCCCCGTCGATACTGCTGCTTCTGCTCTGCTCTGCTCTTTCCTTCCCTGCCGCTCTCTCACTCTCTCTATCTCTCTCTCTCTCTGCCCGAAGCTACCTAGCTACCTAGCTAATATACCATCCAGCATTTGCTATTGCTTGCCGTTGCTGCTGCCTCTTTTGTCCCCCATCGCTCCTGCCCGTGCATGCCCGCTTTCCTTTCCCACACTTTGCTGCATCCGAGTCACTTCCTCTCGCCTCGCCTTCCTTACCTTGCCTCTTACCGTGTCTTCCTTGCCTCAGCACCTTTTCTCCTACCGCACAATTCCCTTTCCCATATCCGTTTCTCGCCTCCTCCTCCTCCCCAATCCCGCCCACACTGACTGTAACTAAACCGGCAGCTGCCCGTGCATCCATTCTCTCGTCCCTTCCTCTCTCTCCTCTCCCTCCCATTGCCTTCCGTTCATCCACCCGGCCCGGCTTCCAACTGCACCTTCCCTTCCTCTTATCCACACGATCCCACTTCCGCATCTTTTCCTCCCCAAACCCCAGTTTCCCTCCTACAACCATCCCATGACTCGGATCCCCCCCTCCCAATCCGGTCATTCCCAAGGTATTTAGCACATTCACTCGTCACAACCATAAACGCACATGTGCGCCATATTCAAACTGGATGCGAGCCACACCCAGTGAGTCTTGTCTTTTCCCCAAAACTATACTTTGTCCTTGTCGTCGGCGTCGCCGCCATCAAGTACCTGTCGGTCGTCTGCACCTTAGAGTTTGCCCGCCGACTGTACCGTATATCTGACTTCTTCCGCCTGTGTACTTTTTCAGATCCATCTCTTCCTCACAATATTTGTGAAATGCGCTCCTTCTCCTGACGACACCCCGAAAAACAAAACACCCCAAAACCCGCAATCACCTGCCGAACAGGTCCGCTGTCTCGAACGAAAAGTACTGAGCTCTCGTCAGCTCTGTGATGCGACAACACTCCTAGCCTTCCGATCTTCGTTCGCTCGCATGATCTGTCACGGCACTAACCCTCTATCCAAAAACTTGTGACTGCGACACCAACGAAAGTCGGACTACTCTGCTATTGCCCCTGTCAGAACACATTTCGAACATCCTCTACCGACAACACCATGGTGTCTGCCCCTACGACGGGCGGCACTGCCGCCGCCAACGGCAACGGATCCGCGAACGCAAGCTCGCGAGCCTCCCCGGCCGTCGGTGCTTCCAACACAGCCTCGGCCAAATCCAAGGCCGCCCAGGTCAACTCCAACGGCTACCACCCCACGAACCCACAGGTTCCCCTCAGCTCGATGAGGAGCACCCCTCTCGACCTGACTTCGGTCGAGCGACGCGGACAAGCGACAACGATCAAGGAACCTGTCAAGAAGAAGTCCCGCCCTCACGGTCTCGAGGATGCGCCCACCTACTGTCCGACGGAAGAGGAGTGGAAGGACCCGATGGAATACATCAAGAAGATCTCTCCCGAGGCCAAAAACTATGGCTTGTGCAAGATCATACCGCCGGACTCGTGGAACCCGGACTTTGCAATTGATACAGAGGTGGGTTTCACCCTCAAGGTCAAGAAGCGCAGACTTTGATGTCGCAATGTGTTGACTGGTGCCATCACGGGGTTCAATTTTGTGCTGATATTGATACGCAGAGATTCCACTTCAGAACCAGGAAGCAAGAGCTGAATTCAGTCGAAGGGAGTGAGTTGCTGCGATGTCGACCCCCCCCGACCGTTGTCGATGCTGATCGTTTCCAGGCACACGAGCAAACATTTCGTACCTCGACGCGCTCGCCAAGTTTCACAGACAGCAGGGAAACAACCTGCATCGCCTCCCTTATGTCGACAAGAAACCCCTTGACCTCTACCGCCTAAAGAAGGCCGTCGAAGCCCGTGGCGGCTTTGATAAAGTTTGCAAGCTGAAGAAATGGGCCGAGATTGGGCGTGACTTGGGCTACAGCGGAAAGATCATGTCTTCCCTGTCCACTTCATTAAAAAATTCGTATCAGAGATGGCTTTGCCCGTACGAGGAGTACTTGAGGCTCGCTAAACCCGGTGTTCATCAACAACTCGAGTATGAAAATGGCGGCCCCTATACCCCCAGCCCTGCCGTCACTCCCATGAAGCGCTCCAATGTCAACACCCCGTCCAGCGCTCGAGCTGACTCACCCGCCCGCAACGCCTCGGATACGTTGCAGGCGAGTGTCAACAGCCTCAAGAAAGAGGGCGATCGGGATACACCTATGGCAGATGCACCACCGCCAGCACCTACTCCTGTGACCTCAGGGTTCAGAGCAATCAACTCGGGAGGCTTCACTCCGGTCAACTCTGGCTTCAAGAGTGTCAACCGTCCCACACCCCAGGATGATGTTACCAGCACGCCGCCACCCAAGTCTTTCAGTCCTGTGAACTCCGCAAAGAACACACCAGAGTACCGGCCTTCAAACCTAGGTCCTGCTGCGCTCAAACGTCAAATGAGCTGTGACAGCCTTGATTCAGCAAAGAAGGACAATGCAGCAGACAAGGATGACGGTGATGCTGGAAGCAGCAGACGAAGCAAACGTCTTAAGAAAGGTGAGTGACTCTTCATTCTTTTGGCACAAGTCCCGATCATCGTAACCGTCCTATGTCAGCAGCTGCATTGCCAACTGTACGCGACCGTCACGGTGGGCTCTGCATGCAGTGAGACACAGCTTTACATGGAATTTGCAGGGGGGTCTGCGTTGTTTCGCACACCACTTTCCCAACTGCGGAGCATGATTGATTGTTTCTGCAGTCTGCTGTACCTTGATTGGCCGTAGGACACTTACTAATGCGTTTGACCTGCAGATACTGTGCCCACAGTGGCTGGATCTCACATGTCTCTGTTCCGCCCTTCCGTGCCTAGAATTCCCCGAGACGAGGCATCGACCCCTGGCGAGGTGAGCCGCAATGTATCATCTCGAATACTAATCCAAGATATTAACCCTCGGCAGAAATGCGAGCAATGTGGCAAAGGCGACGAGAGTAGCCCCCTGATCGTCTGCGAGTCCTGCGACCATGCCTATCACGGCACTTGTCTGGACCCTCCGTTGAAACACAAGCCCGACTCCGAGTGGAACTGCCCGAGATGTCTTGTTGGCGATGGTCAATATGGTTTCGAAGAAGGAGGACTATACTCCCTGAAGCAGTTTCAACAAAAAGCGGCAGACTTCAAGCAAGGTTACTTCGAGAAGAAGATGCCGTTTGATCCGGTCCTCAACTGCCACCGTCCTGTCACCGAGGAGGATGTCGAGACCGAGTTCTGGCGCCTTGTTGCTGATATCGAAGAGACGGTCGAGGTTGAGTACGGTGCCGACATCCATTGCACGACTCACGGATCCGGTTTCCCGACAGTCGAGAGACATCCTAACAATCACTACTCGACTGACCCCTGGAACCTCAACCTGCTCCCTCTCCACCCCGAGAGTCTGTTCAGGCATATCAAGTCTGACATCTCTGGCATGACTGTGCCGTGGGTGTACGTTGGCATGATATTCTCAACCTTTTGTTGGCACAATGAGGACCATTACGCCTACTCTGCCAACTACCAGCACTTTGGCGCGACAAAGACGTGGTATGGTATTCCGGGTGAGGACGCTGAAAAGTTTGAGGCCGCTATGCGCGAAGCCGTCCCCGAGCTGTTTGAGACGCAGCCTGACCTCCTCTTCCAGCTGGTTACTCTCTTGACACCGGAGCAGTTGAAGAAGGCCGGCGTTCGAGTCTATGCCCTGGACCAGCGCGCAGGCCAGTTTGTCATCACCTTCCCGCAAGCTTACCATGCGGGCTTCAACCATGGATTCAACTTCAACGAAGCCGTAAATTTTGCCCCATGCGACTGGGAGCCTTTCGGTCTGGCGGGTGTCGAGAGGCTGCAGGTTTTCCGCAGACAGCCGTGCTTCTCGCACGACGAGCTGCTTTGGACAGCTGCTGAGGGCACGACGAATAACGGGCTCACGATCCAGACAGCTAAATGGCTTGCTCCGGCACTTGATCGAATCAAGAAGCGGGAGTCGGCGCATCGAGCCGATTTCGTGGCGAAGCATCTCGAGTCGCAGTGGCATGATTGCGGCCTGGCCGGAAAAGAAGGCACCTCTTGTCCTTTGAAGTTCGAGATTGACGAAACCGATGTTCCCGAGGAGGAATACCAATGCTCCTACTGCAAAGCCTTCACCTACCTATCTAGGTTCAAATGCCTCAAGTCGGGCAAGGTTCTATGCCTCGAACATGCTGGTCACCAGCCATGCTGCGGCATGCCCGAGCAGCAACGGATGAGCGGCGAAGGTCACGCCGTTATCTACAGGCAATCCGAAGAAGACATCGAGGCAACATACGCGAAGGTCCTCGAAAAGGCACGTACGCCCGAGGCCTGGGAAGAGAAGTACGAGAAGCTTCTGGAAGAAGAGGCCACGCCTTCTCTAAAGACTCTTCGGAATCTCTTACACGAGGGTGAGAAAATACCCCATGACCTGCCCTCGCTCCCTTTGCTTCGGGAATTTGTCGAACGGTGCAACGACTGGGTGGACGAGGCCATCAACTACACGATTCGGAAGCAGCTGAATAGGCGCAAGAGCGAAAAGTCCATCCTGAACCGGAAGAACTCGCTAGACCAAAAGGAACGCGATGCGCGCAATGTCTCCAACGTGTACCGTCTTCTCAGCGAGGCTGAGCAAATCGGTTTCGATTGCCCCGAAATCACCCAGTTGAGGGAGCGGGCCGAGGCTATCGAAGCCTTCCAGAAGAACGCAGCTAAAGCGCTGGAACAGATCCACCTCGCCGAGCTCTCCGAAATCGAAGACCTACTTGAGGAGGGCCGGATGTTCAACGTCGACATGCCGGAGGTCGACCGCCTGTCACGAGTCCTCGAGCAACTCAAGTGGAACGAAAAGGCCAGGAACAACAGAGGTGTCCTCCTGTCACTCAACGAAGTGCGTGAGCTCATCGAAGAGGGAAAGCGCCTGGACATTCCGCCGTACAACGACCACCTGTCCTATTACATCGACCAGATGAACCTTGGCCAGCAGTGGGAGAAGAAGGCCCGAGAGTTGATCGTTGCCGAAGTTGTTCACTACCCTCAGCTGGAGGCTTTATCGATGCAGGTCACCGCCAACTTCCTGCCTGTCTCGGCAGATACTTTGGCTGCTGTGGATCAGATTCTCTACAAGCAAAGAGAGGCCCACCGTCAGATCGTGGACTTGACCGAGAGATCACGCGACCCCGACATCCGGAACCGGCCCAAGTACGCCGAGGTCGCCGAGATCATGCGCCGACTCGACGACTTGAACTCGAAGCCCAATGGCACGCTGGACCTAGAGCGTGAGCAAAAGCGGCACGAGGACTGGATGCGAGAGGGAAAGAAGCTTTTCGGCAAAACTAACGCACCTCTCCATATTCTCAAGAGTCACATGGATTACGTCTTGGAGCGGAACCAGGACTGTTTTGACATTGTCAACGACAAGCCTCGCATGCCTGCCGAGCCCGCGTCGAGGGAAGCCAGCCCAGACCAAAAGGTGCACCGGTGGGAAGACCCTCGCTTCCGTGAAGTGTTCTGTATCTGCCGAAAGGTGGAAGCAGGTATGATGATTGAGTGCGAGCTCTGTCATGAATGGTACGTGCTGCCCTGGCCCTTAAAGAGACCGAAGCTAACATGTGTACAAGGTACCACGGAAAGTGTCTCAAGATTGCCCGCGGGAAGGTCAAAGACGAGGACAAGTACACCTGCCCGATATGCGACTGGCGTGTCAAGATCCCGCGAGATGCTGCCCGACCAAAGCTCGAGGAGCTCATTACTTGGTCCGAGAAGATCCCAAGCTTGCCTTTCCAGCCCGAGGAAGAGGAGGTCTTGACAAAGATAATCGACAACGCCCAGGACTTTCGGACCCACATTGCCGGGTACTGCAACCCGCTTGTCTCTACCGAGTCTGAGGCGGACACCCAGCGGTTTTATCTGCGCAAGATCGAGGGCGCCGAAATTTTGCTTGCCTACGAGACGAACTTCTTCCGACAAGAACTGCACAAGTGGTGTCCAGTTGCACCCAACGCACCCCCGGTCCTCGAGGTTTCCAAGAGCACACGCAAACCACGCCCGACCAAGCTCCAGAAGCTTTTGGCCCAATTCGGCGTCGACGATCCCGAGGACCTTCCGGAGAATATGAAAGCCAAGGCTGCCAGTCTGAAGCGGAAAGCCCAGAATGCCGAGGCCGCCGCCGCGGCGGCTGCGGCTGCGGCGGCATCCTCTATGAGTGGTGCGACCGTGCCGCCCGGCATGTCAGGCAACAGCCGCAAGTCGGAGCAGTCGTCGGCGACGCCTCCTAGCACTTCTCATGGCAACGTGGGCCGCCAGTCCATTGGCAGCAACCACGACCCCATGGATATCGACAACGGCCCGACGCTTCATCCAGGCTTGTTCATGTCCAACGGTGCACCAGGCCCGCAGCTTGTTGTCGGCAACTCGTCACTGTCACTCGAAGAGCGCCTGCTCCAGGGTCAGGAAGATGGGCTTAACCTGCACACCGAGGCTGGGAAGAGTAAGGCTCTCGAGATACTGCGTCGGACCGAGGTGGGTCGGAAGCGAGCGGTGGAGATGTTCGGCCCCGACGTCTTCAAGGGCGATGTTGGCATGCTTAACGGCAGAGAAGATGCGCCTCGGTCTCAAGAAGAAGAGCGAGCGGTGAACAAGATGTTCGACGATCTCACGAACCAAGATGATGACGACGTCAAGAGGAAACAGGAGTCATTCGATGGCCCCATCACGGCCGAGAGTCTTGAGAGCGAGCGAAACGGCATGGACGCCTTGCTTGACGGTGATTAGGGTCTTCGTCCTATTGCTGACTATGCCGCTTTGTCTTATTTCGACTACAGCAGTTTCAGTGGTTGAACCAAGGGCGTCATTGGTGTTGTACCCGGTTTTCATTCGTGATGGGAGTTTGGTATCGGGACTCGACAATTCACTCAAACCAGAGGGGGGCATAGGAAGCAAACCCGATGGGTGGATTATATGATCAGGTGTTCAAGGTTACGGCATACCACTTTGCATTAGATGGGAGAGAGGCGGTTTATTTTTATTTTTTAAGAGGATGCTAGATGCGTTACTAAGTTACGGCTATCGGTAATCGTGCCTTGCATCAGCACGGAAAAGTTGGCAGATACAGGAAAAGTAGTTTTTTATTTCCGACGTTAATGAAGACAAGTGCCTCGAGGTTTTCATTCACGAGATTCAATGCTCTGCGCGTGAAATTATTTCAACGGCTTCCTCCTAATAGCGGACGACCCTCTTCGAAAGGCTGGCCTGTTCCAGGCACCCAAGGATCGGTGGAACATGCTGAATAGCCCGGCATGAATTGGTGAGGCTACATGAGGGTTAAGATATATGTCCTGTTGTAACTTGCAAGGGGGTCGGCCAAAGTCACAAGCAAGACTTCGCGTGCAAAGCAGTACACTTGGCCTTGTGAAGTGGTGCTTTGAGATCTAACCGAGCTAGGTTATCCAAGGCGGACCCTGTGTAGGGTCGCACAGGTACACAACATAGAGGCCCTACGTCGCAGGGCACAAGTATGTTTCTCGCGGAGTCAGAGCGAGCCCCCCGTTCATAAGAAGCTCGTGGGAAGTCACGGCAAAATCACCAATGGGGCCTTGAGTCCGAAATGCTTTTCTTGTAGCTGCCGATGCCATTGACACGGGCTTGGGAGCCTAGCGCCGCACACGAGACACTAACCGCCCTTACATCACGCGAAACATTCAATCAAGGCGAAAGTATGTAGATGCCTATAAATGAAACGGCTTCTAGACGGCTGCAAACCAGAACCCGAGATCAACGAAGGATCCATTCCCAGAATTACTCTCCGGCCACCCTTGAGCCCAAGGGCTTTACCAGCAGCGCCTTTCATGGGTACCATCCTCGTCCCGAAGGGTTCGGAGGCACCATTAGTTATGCTGCGGCGAGCGGCCGTTGCTATCTGGGGAGAAGAAAAAAGAAGAAGGAGGGAAGAAGAGGCGGAGAGTCGCGTTGGTTTTGTGGTCGTGAGAGAAAATTTCCGAGGGAGGCACGTGCACCGTGGGTCTCTGCTTAACTAAGCCCGCCACGGTAATGGCGGCTCTGTTTGCAAGCTTTCCATGTTATTTGGCGCAAATCACGTGGCGTGCGAAGCTTAGGAAGTAGTCTTTGCTGATTGGTCGGTCGCAGCCGAAAAGCCGAGGGGGTTTCCGTGCTTCGCTGCAATCGGGAGGCAGACAGGCGAGCAGCGCCGGAAGGGTCTCCATTTTATTCTTTGGAGAGAGAGAGAGCTTGACATCAACACTTCTCGACTTCCCCCGACGATATCCCGCTGCGACCGCTCGTCCACGAAAGAGCGCCACCCCCCCCCTCCCTTGCCGACGCGAACAAGTCTCCTCGAGTTGGAATCACCGCTATACAAAACACACCAAACCGCACGATACACATATCCATCATGATTGCGCAGCGGGTGGGCGTGTCGGCCCTGCGCCGAGGTTCGTTTACAACATTGGGCATGTGAGGAGAGAATTGAGGATCAATGGAACGCTGACGATGTGGTTCCGGTACGATAACAGCGGCAGGAAAGCCCTCCGTCTTCTTCAACCCTCAGATCCCCAAGATCGTCGCCGCGTCGAACATGTCGACGACCCAGATCCGGTACGCAATTGATCACTCCCGCTCCTCCAGCCCTGACCCAATCCCGTCCAACATTGGAGCGTCGACATGTAAAGGTTGCCGGCCACTAACTGTGCACGCATTGCAGTCCCGTCGCGACCACCAAGCTCACTCCCGACGACGGCCTCGAGCTCCTCGCTAAGCAGCGCCTCAACCGTCCCGTCTCCCCGCACCTTACCATCTACAAGATAGAGCAGACGTGGTTCGGCGCCTCCATCTGGACCCGTATCACCGGCGGCGGCCTGTCCGCGGCCTTTTACGTCTACTTCGGAACCTACCTCGTCGCGCCCCTGCTCGGCTGGCACGTCGAGAGCCAATCGCTCGTCGCCGCCTTCGGCGCCCTGCCCCTCGCCGCCAAGGGCGGCCTCAAGTTCCTCGTCGCCTGGCCCTTCACCTTCCACTTCTTCAATGGCATCCGCCACCTGACTTGCGACCTCGCCAAGGGCTTCACCAAGCCCGAGATCATCCGGTGGGGCTGGATCATCTGGTCCAGCTCGCTGGCCGCCGCCGCCGGCCTGGCCTTTGCATGGTAGACGGGGCAAGAGACAGGGAAGAAGCGAGACGGGAGGTTGACGCAAGGCTCGAGGTGCCGGGGTCTCGTCGACGAAGTGTGGTAATGGGGTGACGGTGGTGAGGTAGTAGAAGTTGGGGGAGACGGGGAGTTCTGATTGGTTGGCGCCTAGGACGGCTAGGCGTACGGCCTCTTCCCTTCTGCTTAAGGCTGAGGGGATTGTATAGAGTGAAAGTTGTAAAACGAATTCCCTTGCGTAACAAGCACGTTTATCAATTGTTCCACCTATGCTGCCTTTTTCTGACAAACGGTCATGATCATATCTCAAGCTGGAGAAGCACTGGTGCAAGCGGTGAATGCTACGGAACGTCACGACCAAGAATCTCACGCCCCCCAAACCCTTTCAGCGGCACACGGGAGAAGAGATTCAGCGTCTTGTGGTTGATGATGCTTCCGGTGAAGCAGACCGACCTCGATCTCGAGATCAAATTACAGGACCTTTCTCACTGGTGACGTACTGCAATTCCCAAGTACGGACTTCTTTTTTCTTTTTGGTAAAATGCTGAACGACCACCTTCATCAACTATACGTCCCGCCCCGACTAGACTGTCACATGACAATAACACACAGCGTAGGACTCGGTATGTCGAGCAAATCAATTGAGCGTTTGTACAATGCGTCGCAATTTACGTGGTATGCCTCCCTGGATCCTATTTTTACCTTGCCTAAATCCAAACGCCGTGACGCCACCTTCAAAGAACAACCTCTGCAGGCTTCCCTCCCCATTACTATTCAATGTTTCTGGCATCCAGAACGTGCTTGATCAGCCTCCGGTTGCCCACGCTGTTGAGCCGCTCGCCCAGGATGGGCCCGATGAACTCGTTGAGCTCGGCGGCGTAGTCGCCGGCGGTGCCGTTGACGCCGTTGACGGTGACCCTGTCGTCCTCGGTCATGGTGGCGATGGCCTTGAGGATGCCGCCGACGAGCATCTCGAACTCGAGGCCGCCGCCCTTGTCCTTGAGCGGCTGCAGGATGTTGTCGTGGTACGCGCGCAGGCACTTGAGGACGAGCACGCGCACCGCCTCGGGCCCGCCGGCGGCGGCGACGCCGGTGATGGCGCCAAAGTGCGTGGCGGGCGGCTTGTCCGGGTCCATGAAGAACTTGAGGCACGTCCGGACGAGCTTGGGGCGGAGCAGATTGTTGGAGGCGGCGTACTTGCGGGCGATCTGGCCGAGCAGCGAGGCCGAGAACTCCCTGAGCTGGTACTGCTCCCGCATGGCGTCGGCGGGGGCGGCGGCGGCGTCGTCGCCGCCGATCTTGCGGCCGAGGATGCACGTCAGCACGGGGGCGGCGATGGCGTTGGCGTAGGGGTCGAGGTAGAGCTTGGTGTTGGCGATGAGGGCGGCCGTGAGCTCCATGGCCTGGCGGAGGGTGAAGACGTCGTCGAGGCGGTGGGTGACCTGGTTGGCGACGAAGTTTATAAAGTAGGGGATCAGCTGGTGCAGGCCGGGGTCGTCGCGGACGGACTCGAGGGCGGCCTGGCGCAGGCGCACCACCTCCTCGTCCGGGTTGTCGTCGAGGAGGGCGTTTTGGACCTTTTCGAAGTAGAGGATGAGCTCCTTGGAGACGACGTGCTTGACGGCCGGGCGGAAGGAGACGCTGTCGTTGCCGGCGAGGGCGGCGAGGGCGGGGTTGGCGCCGGGGCCCTTGGGGACGAGCTCTTGGCTCCGCGACTCGGCCGTCGTCGGGTTCTGGGGAATGGACGGCTGGACACCTTCGATGGCGAGCCAGTGTGCTACAAGGATAGAAAAGAGAGGTTAGCACAGACGCGCGACGGCAATCGACGACAGACCCGGGGGAAGGGGGAGGGGGGAAGGCGCGCACCCGTAAAGCTCATATCTCTTGGCACTTTGGGCAGGGGCGCGTTGATGAGCTTCTCAAAGTCGACCTCCTCGTCCTCGATGTAGAATAGCGGCTGGCCGGGGCCGAGGCTGGCCTCGCCGTAGCGCAGCGGGCGCGTCGAGTCGTAGCCGTACAGTGGCTCGATGTTGAGGACTTTGAGAGCGGTGCTGATGTCGTTGACGGTCAGGGTGGTGCGTCGGGAGGCGCGCATGAAGCGGAGCGCTTCGACGATGGCCTGGCCGATGCGGTACTCGACATCCTGGGTCAGGCAGCGCAGCGCGTCGTCGTTGAGGTTGGTGATGCCGACGGACTCGGCAACGTCTCTGACGTTGTCCGGGTTCCAGAGCAGCTTTGGCGAGTCCTGGGCCGCCATCGCGCCTTGCTCGTTGCTGGGTCCGCGTGGGTGATTGATTGTGACGGGGAGTGTGGTTGTGTTTGCGACACGAGGGGGGGGGGGGCGACGCGCGGGTTGAAATGGGACGAGGCTGATGGGAATCTTGAAAGTTGGGGTAGCACGAGCGCGGCGGAAGTGCTAGCGAGCTCGGGGACGGTCGGTGCGGTGCAGGCAAGCAAGATTCAGACATGGTTGACGGCCCGGCCGGTCGGGGGTGGGGCCACGCCAGGTAGTGCCTACCTTAGGTACGTACCTACCTCCTTCGGAGATTCTAGCTGCGACCGTTTGCAGTGAAGCCCGAGAAATAACATGGAAAGAAAATACACTTGGTTTATGAATCGTGCATTTTCCCCCCACACAAGGTACACGGCTCCAGTGGTTCTGCTGACTATAACAAAAGTCTCCCGTGGCACCCGTGGAAGCTCAAGGGACATGTCAAGACGCAGTGCCAGACGACAACGACTCCGTATCTAATGCACCCCGGACATAGCTCAGCAAACACGGTTCGGCTGGTAGCATAAGCTCTTCCTAACATAAAAGTTCTGTTGGCGTACGAGGCTGAGAAGGAGGCTGTCTGTCTATCCGGATGCTCCGTTGTGATTCGTGAATATCTTATGATCAACGCAAACGAACAGTGAAGTCATTTTCAGTATAGAAATTCGCAATTTTGGGCGCCATTTTGCGTTATTATAAGACTACAAACTCACAGTACGCATGTCTTACTGCGCAGCTCGGGGAGAAAAGCGAACTGTAAGACTGGAATGGGACGAATCTGACATTTAACTGCATTATGTTTCCGAACCCCGAACTGTTTGTTTACTCGAGTCGACGAGGTCTTCTAATTCACTGCCGTCTCTGTCCTTGCTCCGGGCACTGTCGACTTGCTCATATAGCCTTCCAAGACCCCATATAGTCCATACCACACATGCCAAGACGGCAAACTCCATCAGCATGTCCATGAAAAGGTAGGTTGTCGTGTCGCCGTTCACGGCGCTAAACTTTCTCGCGCCTGTACTGACGTAGGCTATTGTATACGAGATACGGACAACCATGAATGGAAAACAGATGGCGAAGCCAATCAATGAACGTCTTTCAGGGGGAGGAACCCGCTTCCACTTCCGCGCAAGGACTATGAAAAGCAGCACCCCCCAGAAGTAAAGTGCGGCAAAGAGCCCCACACCGGCCTTGGTCAGCGAACTGGGCGCCATGGCGTTGTCTGTTTTCTTGCTTGCAAGAGCGTAGTCGGCGATTGAAATGCCGAGGCCGGCCCAGCAGATAAGCTCGGGTATGCGGAAATGCCACCGTGTGAGGACTTGAACGAAGGAGTTCCTGGAATGCCAAAAGTTAGGAATTCAGGAGGGTTCCAAGGTCTGCTGATTCAAGAACAGATACTTACACCCTCTTGAGAAGATCCAGCAAGGTAAAGGTGAGGATGACGAGCCCTAGGGATTCGCACACAAATATGGTAGCCCAGACAGCCCTAGAGTTGTTGGTGATGGTGCCCAGCATGCACCCGGCGCCGACCAGGCGTATTGTCGAAATGAAAGCAACTCCGAACCAGCCCATTTTCTTTTGCACGCGAAAAAGAATTCCGAAGAAAAGAAATAGGGAAAACACGATGATTTGGGCGATCGCCACGCCGTCGCGGGACCGGAACTCGCGTGCCATGTTGCAAAGATGATAGGCACCAATAATGCCCGCAATGTCAATGTTCTCACCGTGACGCCGGTAAATTGAGCCGGGGTAGTATAGGATGAACGTTAAAGGCAGAGTTTGCCTTAGATGTCTGCTTGAGGTTCTTCGTGGACGGTCATTAAACTTTGGAGGCACGTAGTGCCGTAGATCATTGATATATCCCTACTTCATGCCGGAGGCCGCTCGAGAGCCCCCCAAATTCAATAGACGGATGCGAGTGCGAACGCAAAAAAAACTTGGCGCTTACATGTCTTGATCCGCCCTTTAGTATGCATGTTACCAGTCATTTTGACCAAGACGGCTCCGGCATTTCAAAGCGGGCCTCTCCCCCTGTCCTGCTCAGCCATGCTGACGGACCTACATCCTGTCAGATTGATTAAGGTATACAGGCCAAATTCAGCGATACCTTGTCCTCGCATCTTTCATCGCATTTAAGAAACGGATGGACTGCTGATTAGGTAGTTTGTCGAGACGGTACGAGCGGATTTGGGTTAGTGTATTACCAATCGGGCGTATGTAAGTTGGAACCAAATCTTCAGAAGCAATCATTTATCGGTGTTCTGGGTTGAACTGTGGTTATGCTGGCATTAGCTTCCGGGGTTTATGTCTAAGGAATTCATAAGGATCGAAAACTGTCATAAGAGATATAAGGCTTTGATTCCTGTACGTAATTAACGGAGTCGGTCTTGTGTGACTCCTTGTATCATCGTATCCACGATGGTAAAGACATTGTTGGCATTCGTCAAACTCTGGGAATTAAGATTTTTTGGGGATTGTATGTACAGCCCTTTGCTTACATTGTATCAATACACAGTCGGTACTATTTTGTATCTGGGACGTATAATACGCTAAGCAAATTGCTTTCAAGATGCTGTTCCATAGCGTCATCAAGCAAGCCATAGTTTACATCTGCTCTCACTTAACTTTCTCGTCAATCTCGTTTGCTTCACCTGATTAGTTGACAGGGCTTGCTTTACCACATCCTTGATACTGTTGGGAAAGCTTCGGCAAATAAGCTCTCCTGGATGCGGCTTGTAGCATCTTATGGTTTAATAGGCTTCGTGAAAGGCCAGAACTACCAGCTACGCCACTTTATTTAGTGTAACTATATAACAGAGACAATCTACTCTGATATTACACATACTGATAGTAGACAGTGCCATAATCTACACCACACACATCAGGCCACCGTCTGTAACAACGATTACTGTGCAGCCAAATAAGAAAAAGGAAGGAGCCCAGGAGAATGGGAGCAACGAGTTTTGTGTATCCATCTCTCCATGAAAGGATTTCTGAAGCTTTGGCTGAAGAACTTCCCTCGACATGGTTCAACAACGATGACAACAGTAAACATGCTCACCATGAGTACTCAACCCATGTGATGGGCAGATTCACATGCGATAACCAAAAATGCCGGAACAAAACATGGACCAGCAAGATGGTGGCGATCGTAATTAAGGGATATCACGGAAACGGTTACAATGCCACTGTCTTCAACCAGCGATGTTCGTCGTGCGATGCTCTTGGCAACTTCACACTCGACGAGCAGTCCTACATCGAACGGGTCGCTTACCGGCTTAAGAGATGGGCAGGCATCGAAACAGACCGGCCGTTCTTCGCTGGCAAAGACGGCCCCCCACACCAGGAGGATCTCTGCGAGGGTTGTAAGCTGGGCTACTGTCGCAGGCGAAATAGTTCAGGGTTCGGGTATTCCGATTTTTGAGAAGAAGTATTTATTTACGACTGTATTGAATACAATAAGTGATGCCATTCAGGATTTGTGTTTGCTTCCTGGATCAGTAGCTGTAGTAGAAACAATCATCCTAATAGCCAGTCTGGATCCACCAAGTAGATTGGGCTAGTATATTGCCCTGGCGGATCGTATGGCAGCGTTGCAAAGTGAGTCAGTGATAACGTGGCCTAAAACAAGTAAGCGGTATATTGCAATAGTGGTGCAGAAGAAAGCTTCATGAAGAGAGCATACATATTAGGCAGGTCATAAGGGAAAATACAGGAAGACGCTGCACTCTGAGAAAAATGCTGTAAAGCATTTTGACCTCGAGTTTGGCTTTGCTTCTGTGTAACAATCTGAAACAAAGCCTTCCCTACTATTGCGAATGATACAGTCACCATACATAAAATGAACTCAGATTACAAAACGTATCGAAAGACTTTATTGTCAGAATATTTCTGGTCCCTGATGCCAGCCTTGTTGCTTATCTCTTTGTTTGGCGTACCGTATTTGAAAAATGGCCGGCCACCTCAATTGCATAGTCAACATGTGGTCCCTGCCAAGTGTGAATGGATCGAATACAAGGCCCTGAAAAAAAAGTGTTCTTAGTATTTACATGCAACCATTCACAAAACGACTCTAGGTATGTATCGCATGCGATGGATGTTATGTCACTACTAGGGTTTTAGTAACACTACTTAGTGCACAATCCAGGAGTTCACAATATGATGCGTGTCTACGCCAAGAGTACTACTAAAGAAGCCACAATTGTAGGCTTTGTTAGCCCAAGCTTTGATTGCAAAATGATCCAAAAGCACACTTGGACGAAATAAGTAATCGCAAAACACAGCCCCCCACGTATCTGTTGGAATTTAGAGCTAGCGTCATACCTCCCAAAGACAAATAGGCCATTGACATGCCCGCTAAGGTCAAAGTCACGGGGTCTCCAATGACGGCGTGTAACTAACTTCGCCTATATCTAGCCCCTTTCGACTATTGGATGGGGAGCAGATCGGCCATCGCGTCGGCATTCCTCTATAAGAGTACCGCTCTGCCGTGTTTTGGCGTGATCTCCAATCTAAGGTTGCGGAACCGGTACATTCTCCAGAGTATTCATCAACACGTTATTCTGCGCTACCAGCCCAAGGTGCAACTGGTCAGATGGAAGCACCAAGCCACGAAGCCGGTGGCCCTGAAAGGGATCATCGACGGATGTTGGATCAAGGAATCAATGACAGCATCGGCAGTGGTCAGGTCGCGATACCAGGAGTTGACGGTGTTGAGACCAGTAGACTGACAGCCGCCGCCCTTGGCGAGCTGAACGCTTCGCACGTCGACAACAGTTCTCATGTGTCGTTGAGCATTGACACTGGCCTCAGCGATGCCGATTCAGCTTTGGGTATCGATGCCGATAGAGATTCTTCATCTGCCTCGGTAGCATCGAGCATGTACAGGTTTGTACAAGAGTTTGGCAGAACTTATCACAAATATAAGGAAGGCAGTGAGCTAGTACCGTTGGAAGACCGCCTCCGTATACCTAACTGACACCGAGCTTCAGAATATTTCCTCCCGAACGACGAGGTTTGTAATGCCCAAGGCCTAGCAGACCCCGATGACTGATTTCTTGCAAGAAAGAACAAAGCCGTCTGGACCTACAGCATGCAATCGCCCTCCGTATCTTGAATAACGAACTCGGCATGGCTCCTGTTTCCCAGCCCCACCGCGTCCTCGACATTGGCACTGGAACGGGCATCTGGGCAATAGAGTTCGCAGATAGAAACCCCGAATCAGACGTGGTGGGCACCGACCTCAGCCCGATCCAGCCTGAATACGTCCCCGTCAACTGCCGTTTCGAGATCGACGATGCAGAGGACGCGTGGGTCTTTGGGCAAAAGTTCGACTACATCCACGGCCGTTACCTGTGCACTTCCATCTTTGATCTTCCGAAACTGTTCGGCCAAGTGTACGAAAACTTGAATCCAGGTGGATGGGTCGAATTCCAGGAGACCGTGATCGACTTCAAGGCTGTGGATGATTCTCTGCAAGGTACCGCGCTCAGGCGGTGGAACGACCATCTTCTGGAGGGCATTCGGAAAGCTGGTCGTGATGCGCTGTCGCC
Organism: Colletotrichum caudatum; assembly: GCA_030867225.1. Taxonomy (NCBI): domain Eukaryota; kingdom Fungi; phylum Ascomycota; class Sordariomycetes; order Glomerellales; family Glomerellaceae; genus Colletotrichum; species Colletotrichum caudatum. Next base: position 43,088 of record MU846216.1, read on the forward strand.
ATTCGAGTACGCGAGGTACATGACCGGTGCCGGGTTCCAGAACGTGCAGGAGAGACGCTTCGCAGTGCCTTCTTCCCCTTGGGCGCGAGGCAAACACCAGAAAATCCTGGGGGCCATGCAGATGACGAACAATCTCGAAGGGGTCCAAGGCATCACTATGAAAATTTTCACCCAAGTGCTGGGCTGGTCTCAGGAGGCAGTCGAGCTATTGCTCGTTGAGGTGAGGAAGGACATGGCGGACAAGAACATACATGCGTACGTTACGATGTGAGTCTCTCCTTCTCAGCGATATCGACAACATTGGTTACCCAGACTAAATGTGGTACGCAGCATGTCCATATGGGGACAGAAACCTCAGTAGGCGTGGATGCCAGTTTCTGCGACAGGCGGCCGAGGAACGGTCAAATCTCTAATTAAATGGGGGAATCTAAAAAAAGTGCGCGATTTGTTTACAGCAGCACGCAGTCGATTCTTCTAAATCATGGCGGCGACAGGAGAGATATCATCACTGCCATTGGGACGTCTGCCATCCATCCAATCCAGAGTCTAGATTGTGCGACAGTATGCAAACACCGTTCATACTTTTATGCTTCGCGCTTGAATTCAGGGTTACTTGGGGCCCTGATTGCTTCATATCACGGAGGCATTTCCCAGCATACCACGCAAGGTGTGGAGCACATGCATTCATTCCCCGACAACACTAGGGGTTCACTATTGAGAAGGTGCTTTTGAGCCGAGGCTGGTCCGCTCCGAACCGCTGCATAAACCGTAAACAACGGCGACCTTCATGCCAAGTAGGCAGATGGTCCGTAAATAGGTGTACCCGGAACGCCAGCAAAGCCGGGTCTCTCGACGTTGGATAGGATCATCGGCGTTATGACGATGTGCTCCTTCGGCATTAAGGCTTACCGTACCTCTCTTACCAATCGTTGTCGACCCCCCACTCGCTGCCAGCCATCTATCCACTCGGCGTCAACCAAGCCCAGGACCCCTGATCTTGTAGCAGCTGCTTCTGGAAAGGTATGTAAGCAGCCGGAGAGTTTAATCGTCCGCATGCCTCGTCGACCCAGCGTAAAGATTGCAAAAGAAATGTGGAGTTGTGCCTTTTCTCCTAGCTGTTGAAGAAATTTTGGCGGGGTTCCCACGTCACTCAGCAAAGACATGTCAGGGCCCAGGCATGGGACAGAAAGAAAGGAGCCACATGGTTGTGACGTCAAGCTGATCAATTGGCACAGAGAAGCAGTCTATGCAGCCATTCTCCGCACTACATTCCGCGGCCGCTTTCAGGGTAAGCAAGTTGCTTGAATCCAACTGTGGGGTGATTGGACAACGTGATGAACCCAGGCCGTTCGAGCTATGATGGGGTTTTCGGTGCTAGTACAAAAGAGCAGGACACCCCGCCTGAGATGTCGCACTGGTTCCTAGCAACAGGACCTCGATCGAAATTCAACGTCAAAAACACACAAGATACCCCCGGTTGCCCAAACAATAAGCTTTCTACCTACTCCTAAAAATCAAAAGCAAGCACAATGGCTCCCAAGGTTCTCGTCGTTCTCACCTCCACCGGCAAGACTGAGAAGTCTGGCAAGCCCATCGGCTGGTACCTGGTGCGTCGATGCTCTTCCCATTCCCTATTTGAATCGTTGCTGACTGTCAACTCCAGCCCGAGCTCGCCCACCCCTATGACGTCCTCAAGGAGGCCGGCGTTGAGATGACTTTCGCCTCCCCCAAGGGCGGGGTCGCCCCCCTTGACCAGAACTCTGTCGAGATGTTCTCCAGCGACCCTTCCTCCAAGAACTTCCTCGAGAACCACAAGGACGTGTGGGAGAACACCGAGCCCCTGTCCAAGTTCGTCGGTCGCGCCTCCGAGTTCGACGCCATCTTCTACCCCGGCGGCCACGGCCCCATGTACGACCTCGCCTTCGACGCCGACTCGCACAAGCTCATCGCCGACTTCGCCGCACAGAGCAAGCCGATCGCGTCCGTGTGCCACGGCCCCGCCTCTATCGTCAACGCCAAGACCAACGACGGGGAGTACCTCGTCAAGGGCAAGAGGGTCACTGGCTTCTCCAACACAGAAGAGGACCAGGCTGGCTACACCGCCGAGATGAACTTCTTGCTCGAGGACCGCCTCAAGGAGAACGGCGGCAAGTACGAGACTGCCGATGCCCCTTGGGGTGAAAAGGTTGTTGTTGACGGCATCGTCATCACCGGCCAGAACCCTGCTTCTGCCTTGGGGGTTGGTAAAGCTATTGTCAAGGCTCTTGGTTTGTAAACAAGGAGCGGAATAGTGACATGATAAAATTTGGTTATGATGAATAGCTGTAATATCATAAATTGAAGCGTGTTTTCTGTTTTTCAATTCTTTTGGTCTTTCTTTCTTGAATGTCGTCAAGCATGATGAAATACATCTCATTGACACCAATGATGAGAGTATCAGTAAGGCCCAGTATCCGAGGAAGTGGCGGAAATTGTATTGCAAGCACTGCAAGCAGCTGCGTGGGCAATCTACACAGCTTTCCGCCCGAGGTGGTCGATCTTCAACTTCATGTGATGAACAACATTCTTGCAGACCCTCGACTCACCAAAAAAGTAAACTGCAATATCAATGATGAATGATAAGTCTTCTTTGCTAAACATTGCCAAATGCAAGATGGACAGTATTGCACTGAAAGACTGCCATATTTTCGACAAATAGATTCTTAACAACACTCCCTCATCGATATTCAAGGGAGAGCACATATCAACTGCGCTGGATATAGCCCATGCTGCTCTTTCCGCAACTAAACGAGTGAACCGTGTCATTCAAGAGCTATGTTAGGCTTGATCCCGATCTTTCCCCCCCCGCGGGCGTCCTGCTTCAACTTATAACCGTCAGGTCAACTAAGCTCCATATGAGGCATCACGGAGATTGCGAGAAACAGGCAGTTTCAGCAAGCCCTGACCGACATGGATGTGGGAAGTTGAGGCGATGCGAAATGCGTTTCTATACTGCAGTGGAATCACAGCCCTCACCCTATCTGTCTTTGCCCTAGGAAGTGTTGACATGCTGTGTTGAGAAATGGAAAGCAAACTTCATCGTCATCTAATACAAACTCACAATGTTGTCAGCGACAAGGTTGTTATCATTTATGTACAAGTCAGTAATCCATTTTCAAGGGTTGAAAAATGAGAGTATGGAGGTTCATTCGATACACGTGAATATGGAGATTTCAAGCCCAATGGTGCTTCAGAAGTCATATATGGAGCTCGAAATTTGTGTGCGTCTTAACTCGAACCTGCCTGGGTACATAATCAGAAGCGCCGAGGCGGCGCGACGTCTACGCAACGGACAGCTGGAGCCATCAGACCCATGGTTTCTTCACGACCTACCCAAGGTCTCTACTTTCACTTTGCAATGCTAGCAGATAACTATGGATTTGTGATGCGAGTGTCAGGACGAGAATCTTTGTTTCAACTATGTCGCAAATATGTAATTTGCAAGATTGACATGACGTATCTACTCAAGTATGTTATGTCTGGCTCCAGTTCTGTGAGGCCAAATACTCGCAAAGAGGTGTGTATTGTTTTGATAATGAGATGTCCTCGGATGGTAAAGGACACCGAGCTGTGACGCGAGTGTGGCCGGTATCATCATATGAAGAACCGCTGCATGAGGCCCGGTGGGATCGAGAGCCGTTGTAATCGGTACGAGAGGCTAGATGAAGATTGCCGGCGCAGCACAAGGTTGTGGGCTTGCCGTCCAAGGACCAGAACAAAAGAAGCGCCATTTGCTGTACAGGTGAGCAAGAGCCCCTGGATACTTACCTTCCGGCTTGCCCTACTCGAGGACGCTGAAGTCCGATTAGAAACAACACCAAGATGTGTCACCTTGAAGTTGGATTTAAATGGCTGGGCTTCGTTGTCTTCGCATGAAGTTCGGTTAAATTAGAGTTTCTGTGAAGTCGATCCCGATCTTTCTGTCAACCAGATCGCGGATTGTCATGGTATTGTTGACTAGCACCCCCTCCCGCAGTTATGTGCTCAAGTGGACCATTGGTTGATTAGTTTCCGTTGTATAAGGTTCCGAATGATAGTTGGATGTCCGAAGAGACTGCATTTAGCGGCATATGCACGTTCAAAATCGGGGTTAGTCACATGCAAGGTACCCTCTCTAGGCGAAGAGGGAATTGCGAGACCCAAGATGGGCAATCGTACTTGGGTTATCTTCACGTATTCGAGGCTCCAAATATAGGAATCAGACATCAAGATCACACCTCATAGGGAATCGACGCATGTGGAATCTCCGGGAAAAAAGAGACTCTTTACGTGGTCGAACGGAACACCAGAAAAGCCTTTGGGTCTCCAATAGTTTGAGGCGCCAGTCTAAGACACTTCCAGCCACCCCAGCTGATAATAAAAGCACGTAGCTAAAACGCCATTGCAAGAATTTATTCTATGGAACCTTTCCAAGTTTCGAGGCACATCAAATGATTCCAGGAGCAGTCTCAATAATATGTCATCCAGAAACAAAACTATTCAAACGCCCGCGATACCGACGTGTATTTGAGGTTTTGGTACAAAGCTTGAAATTTCCAACGCACATACGACTTTCATTTATGCATTCACATCTCTCCCATACAGTAGTACCAGTTTGGCTTGAGGTTACGTGGCGTTGTAGACGCTAGTAATGGTGTGACGATCTAGTTGACCATTTGCCGCTATCCGTTCGCTACAGGGCAAATGATGCCACCACACCACACTTCATGTTACCAAGTCAACACACAGATGCTAGCAAAAGTCAAAGCGGCCTGGAGAAAATTAGTAGAAATATTAGCCGCAGACTTTCACCGAGATTTTTCTTATTTGTTGGCGTCCAGTGCTGTCACCCACCGTAGGTTTCCCTTCGACCTATCCTCTCCCCAGTCCGTTTACCTACACTTGTTACGCAGTATCATTGAACGATAGAAAAAGAATGGAAGATGACAAGACTGCGTCCGATTCCGCTCCTGCTATGGCTAGAGGTTCAGATCAGATCACAACTCCCTCGAACCTAAACCCGTCAAATTACACTGTAACTAAACCGCGACGACCACCCCGCGTCGGGAAAGCCAAGAAAGCCCGCGAACTGGTACGGCTAGCAATCGCAAGACTAAGAATACTCATAAACGAAGGAAACAGCACCGGTAAGCCTATCTCACAAACGGGTCTCTTCGCCTACAACTACGTCGAGCCCTTATTCAACTGGTGGGGCGCCAACTCCCGCGTTCTTGTCACTCAGTGTCGAGGCCGAGTCGAGGTGCTTGATGCCTTTGGGTCTGTAAGCAAACTGGTGAATGGAGCATCTCACAATTACGCCGGATTCTATGAGGCCACGACAGAGGCCGAGGAGCTCCAGCGGATGTGCCTGGAGATGTTACCAGTGTCTGACAGCAACGCTGTTCCTCTCCTCCGAGACGAGACGCACCGCATGATTTCCCGATTCCTAGGTGCCGACTTTTGTTTTACAACGAGCACTGGATATGGGTCGAATTACATTGCGCTGCCAGCCTTGATTTGCGGCCCCACGGTCGTCATCATGGACGAGGACTGCCATAATTCGATGTTTACAGGAGTCTTCCTTGGGCCATTTTCGGTCTTGAAAAAGTTCAAACACAACGACATGGATCACCTTGAGATATTGCTTAGCGGTTGTGTTGATGATTCTGTTGATATAATTGTTGCTATCGAGGGACTGTATAGGTTAGTACCCACCGCAGAGACTTTACGTATGTCTGTTTCTGACCAAGCTTTGATAAAAAGCACACACGGCGACATCCCACCTCTGGCCGAGATATATCACTTGAAAAAACAGTATAAATTCGTTTTATATTGCAATGAGGCGCACTCTTTTCTATCTCTCGGTAAGACAGGCCGTGGATGCCTTGAGTTCTGGAATGACAGCCACCCGGAAAAGCCCTTGCCTTGGGATCTAATCAACGTCCGGACTGGCAGCCTTTCAACAGCTCTTGGTGGCAATGGAGGTTTCATCACGGGCGAAAAGGCTTTCGAAAAGGCTATTCGGACACGCATCAGCAACCTGGACGATAAGCACATCGTCTCGTTGCCGAGCTCTACGATGGTACAGACGATCTGGCTGCTGGGTCAGCCCAACCGAATCGAGCGCAATCTTCGACGGCTTACCGAGATCGCGCGCTTCTGTCGCAAAGAGTTGGAACGTTTCGGCATTTTTGTCTACGGCGACGCCGGCACCCATGTGCTCCCAATCCATACTGGCAGGCCGACCGTTGCTGCGAAGCTGTCCTACTTATTGCGTCGCCGTGGGCTGCTGGCTGCCCCTGTATGCACTCCGGCCGTACCAATATGGAAGGGCAGGGTCCGTATCAACTTATCGGCAGACTTCACCGACGAAGAGGTCAATCAGCTTGTCCAGGCCGTCATCCGAACTGCCGCCCATGCGGGCCTTTGCAAGACTGCCGGCGTCGCCCGCACTACTTTCAAGAATGATACCCGTTCTTTCTTGGTTGTAGAAGGCATCGATGAGGCAGCGAAAGTCTCAAACTACATTCAAAAACTCATCAAGAGGGATGCGACAGGAATCCAAGCCAGCTACCAGAGGCAAATCTTCGACAAAAGCTGCGGCCCACGGGTAATACAGGCCGGACACGCTGCTCGGGCCCAGTATGGCCTCGGGGCTGGAGGTACTCGAATGATATGTGGCACGTTCTCGGCCCATCTTGCAGTCGAAAGCCTCGTTGCTCAAGCGACAGGGATGGAATCTGGGCTCACCTATGCGGACGCATCCATTGGGCTTGCTTCAACGATTGCGGCTATTTCACGTCCCTTGTTGGGTTACATGAAGAACTACATGCTCTTCGAACGGGGTGTGTCTCAGTTTGTCCGCGATGGCCTTACGATGGCACCGAAAACAGATGCCCCAGTGTTGCTGGGCTACGGCGACCTTTTCGAGCTCACCCACCAGGTCAGAAAGCTTGTTAGGGGGATCGAAAAACTGTGCATGACAGTGTACGTCCGCGTTGGAGAGAAGTCACAGTATGATCTCCTCTCGGCCACGCTTGCGGAGATAGCTGCTCTTGTGGGCTCCGAGTCTGTCATGACAATCTTGCTTCACTGCAACTCCCAGTCTCTGGATCCGAGAGAACTCGTTCTTTTGCCATTTCGAAAGAATGTCCACATTCTTGTGTGCGGGTCGTTTGAACGCATCTTTGGCTTGCCAACGGGTTTTGTTACCGGCACAGAGAGTTTGATACGAGAACTTCGGTACACAAGTCGGGGATACGCGTTTACCACCTCTCCGCCACCTTTCGTCATGGAGATGTTACGCGCCGCTCTGGAGTAGGGATTGGCAATTGATGAGCGATCATGGATGTTGCACGACCTGAATGTTATCGTGGAACAAGGGGCGGCTAAGAGCGTTTTGCTCTCGGACTGAGTGCTACTTCATCCCAAACCTGGCTGCGTTATTACTACTTTGTTGATAATATTAGATTTTCGGGAGACAATCCTGCAGAAGGAACTTTTGCGAGAGACAGTTTCGCACCACTAGGTCAATAAGAAAGGGATGACTGTATGTTTACTGAGTAAAGAGCCTGTGATGGATTTACTTCTCCAATCCTAAGTGCGTCTTCTGGAAGTGAGATCAGTGAATCGTCCATTTGAACTTTGGTACGTGATGTAATAGTGAAGATATCGCGAGAGAATGATGTACGTAAATTCTGGCCTTAGAAATTATCCTTTGATCCGCTTGAATCAGTACTTGGCCGGGGCTTGGCAAACGGTCATGGCTGTCAATCGTCTTCTCAAAGTATAACTGACAAAATAGAATCAGCCTCGGGCATTGTGGGACAGGCTTTCCTCGGTGCCCAAGTAGTGTATTGCTGCAGAATTCAGTGAAAAGAGGGACAAGGTTTCACAGCCAGCAGCGGATTGTTGAAGCTAGAAGGCGTCTAAATAACAAACCCATTTGGCCACCCACCGGATGTGAAAGCAGATGTGGCGCAGCGTAGACAGCCGACCGAAATACAAACAGACTTTTGTGAATGTTTGCGTAGACATGCCAAGACTGCTTGTTCAAGAATTATTTCCCAGTTAGCCTCAACGCTCACTCTAACCGGACTAAGCCATATGACAGCCATCATCTGGACCAATTTTTTTGCACTGGAATCTGCCCCGAATGAATACGTAATGGTAACAGACTTTTATACGGGACTGCCGGAGACTTCCATGCGTTAGCCCATTTAGCCTCTGACTAGATAGATTTTATCGAAGCAGATAAGAATACGGTGCCACTAATGTAGGCAGGCTAGAAGTATACGCTTTGGTAAATAATTTATCATTTGCGTGTCTTTGCAGCCATCTTGGGCCTTTTACAGGGGCTGGACCCTAGACTTTTGACAGGGACAAGGTCGTGATATCGTGCTCCCAAATCCGTCCCCACCACCAACATAGCAATCCTTAGCTCACAATGCGCACTCATCCGGGCCGTTGGGTTCATATCCGATACCGAGGAGATATACCTGCTCCATCAGATTCGTTTCTTTACTGTTACTCTGTTCGTTCTCAGTACCCAATCTTTCGATCAGTCTCCTGCTAGTTCTAGCCGCCCGTCTAGCTTTCCTCCTAGACTTTGACTGCAGTTTTTCTTCTCGGCGGGCTTCACATTGAGGCTCCTCCATATGCAAAATCTCTCCCCGGGTCAATGGCCGAGGCGCCTGTGCTATGGTTCTAAGTAGGTGTAGTAACCCATTGCAATGCCTTGAAGCATGACGCTCGGCATCAAGTACCGTTATCATAAGTAAAGCTCGCAGGCAGTAGTGAGCATCGTTTCCAGCTGCATGCAAATTTGCAAAGGGTACTTCTAAAGTTTCGAGTAACTTCTCCAAACTATATCGATAATAGAGCTGGAGAGGAAACTGTGCAGCCTTATTGGTGTCGATCACGTAGAGTGATTGACTTGGAAGGTCGATTGCAAGGTGCCGAAGAATCTTGAAGTCCGAGTCTGTGCCATGAAGAACGAGAATGTAGTCCCTTTGTGAAAGCAGGGCATCGATTCTTGGTTTTAGCTCAGAGATGGCAATAGGTTGTGATGAGCCGAAAAGAAATCTTTTTGAAGCTTTTTTACAGTAAGCCGAGTCACCCACTGTGAATTGATATGACTTGATGGCATCTTGATAATTTGCTGCTGTCGGCTTCAGAAGCATATCTTCCAGAACCCTGGTATCTAATAGTGAGACCCCGACGTGTAGCTGTTGGTCTTTGATGAGCTGCTCGTACCCCTGAAACGTGTCAATATCGAGCCCGACAAAGAGAAAATCCCTTATAGAGGATTGCCGTAGCTTATTACCAAGATTTGGTAGTCGAGAAGTGGATGCCGAATCTAGGTTGCTGTATCCGAGGAGTTGCCGGAGAGCTAGTGTCTCGTCTCTCAAGAGTCCCATGTGAGGTGGTGGTGCTGAGTTTTGGTAATAGGTCCCAGAAAGCATGTTGTCTGTTGTGGGCGAAGATCTGTCCGAGGGATAGAAAAAGGATAGAAACCCTGGTGCCTGAGGTAATAGAAGGAGGACTTGAATGACGATGGCGTGAGGCGATGGCAATCAGGATGTGGCCAGCAAATAGAATATCTGGGAGATATTGAGTCTGGAGGAACCTATTGCTCTAGCTATCTATTTTTTTGCCTTACGAAAAAAGTGATACTTCATGGGGAATCGAGAAAAAAACAATAAGGAAGAAAAAAAAAGACCTTGTGGAACTAGGTCTAGCCGCGCAGATGAAGATTGGCGAGGCTTCTTTCGGAAGGCTAGAGAATCTCGCTAGCAGTGTTCAAACAAGACTTGGATACGTAAAGTCAAGATGTGTCTACTCTAGGTTCACTTTCTTGCGTAAAGGACCCTGATAGTCAAGTAAAGGTTTTCTTAACTTTCGGAGTTTAGTTAGCACCTGGAGATGCACCCCGACATTGCACAACGTAACCAAGGCCAGGGCCTGCTCAGCCACTGCATTGATCTTGAAACCTTAAAAAAGGCGGCCAGGCCGACGCGGCTCATGTGGCAGTATCACAGGCGGGGGTGGGGTCGAGATATCACAGGGTCCAGCGCGGAGCTGCGGGCATGGATCTTGATAAACGAATCGCGGGGGCATCGGGCAAGCTGATCCGGTGCCTTGGTGCGCGATCGCCTCAGAATCTGCCTATAACGCAGGACGCGTACGTGGCGGCTAAAACTCTACTTTTCCTATACGGGAGTCTAATAATGGCTGGATTGTGCTAAGCATGAAAGTCATGTTTGGCCAAAAGTCAAAAGCCGAGGCCGGGTATCAGACCACTCTGGGAAGGAAAACGGACATGGATCAGGCGGAATATTTGAAATCGTGTTCGGCCGGTGAAGCTGGCATATCGACAACGGCTGGCGAAAAGTGCCAGGGGACATATTGACGGCCTCTCGGTTACGTGTGGTTCTCTGCCCTGGGAACGAGCATGCCGTACAACGAAGCATCCATCTTCGTTAGCAGAGCCGTTTTCCCCAAAGCGGGAAGCGAATCAGATGCCGAGCGGAAACTTGAGCTTCCTGGGCGATGGGAAAGATCACCAGCAGGGCAACAGGGCAGACCCTTGCTCGATGATCAACAGCTTCCCGTCGTCCATTACCGCCCCACCGGGATCGCCAGTAGGTTTGCCTCGACATCGGCCGCTCGTGTGAAGAAAGTTATCTTCTTCCCACGAAGCTACCGGGTGGGATGTGAAAGGCCCCCAGCCGCACTGAATATGGACGATCGTCTTTTCAACCTTCTCATGTGGAGGAGGGGAGGGGCTATACCGACATGTCTATCAGGTGCAGGGGCCTCATTGAGACAAGTGCGGCAACGCTAGAGTTGCCGGGCCGCGTGTATCCAGCCGACCTCCTCTCTGGGCCGAAGTCGTCCACGTCGTCGTCATCCATTCGTCGCATCTCCCTTTCTTTCCCTTCCTGGGTGGTCTAGTCCTTGGTACGTGCCAGCCCTGTCTATATTTTTCAAGCTCAATAAATTACATTTCCCCGTTCTGCTGGCGGCAGTTAGGGACGGCCCTCAACGGGCATCCCTACTGACTCGCTGCACCTGAGATAGTCCTCGGTGGTCGCATCGAAGCCTCTCGTCTAGGCTTGGATTTGGCCGCGCATAAAAGCGAAATGGTCAATGAAAGCTTATCTCATCCTCTGGGGCTCCGCCGATTGCCCGGTCCGACGGGAGGAAGATTCTCGGGGCTTCGTCCAAACTTGCTACTGGTAGACGCGCGCTTCGTGGACGACGAGGCGTCCGGGCGTACTTGCAGTCGTCGTACGCACTCGAGCATCCCGCGGGCACGTCGACAAGTCGCGAATGGCTTCCCCTCCTCAGATATCCTAGGTCGCCGAGTCGGAAACTTTCGTGCTGGTCATCGCAACTTTCCAAGCGGTAGAGGAAACCAGGCTGCTGCCCACGGCACAAGGACCGAGGTCACAATGCTGGGACTCGACCAGGCCGAAGCATGTCAGTCGTCCGTAGTGGCTATGCATGATATCGGCAACCCTGCTCTCAACTGCCCAAAAGTTACAGGGTGAAAGCCCAAAGAGTATCCCTTGGAATCGGATCCGAAGTCAAGCTCGAGAAGTACAAAAGGGGACTGATGACACCCTTTCTGATGGATCATAATTACAAGCAACAGCAGACACAAGACAAGTAAGGCCATCACCTCGATAGCTTTTTAAGCCACACTTCATCATCATATTGTCCATTATCCCCCAAGGAATCTCTCTCTATAAATACATCATGGTTTCCATCAAGAGCCTCCTCATCGCAACCCTCGCCTCCAGCGTTATTGCAACGCCAATCGAAAGCTTCAATCCGCTTGAGAACGATCTTGAGGTCGTTGATAAAGTACCCGTCATCGAGGTCAGAGGCAACGGGGGCGGGTCCAGCGCCGGAACTTGCGATTACAACACAAAGCAGAGGCTCGATGATGAGATCAATAACAGATATCAACTGAAGAGCCGCCTCGATGACGAGATCGGAAGACGTCAGGCTATCAAGCAGCAGCTCGACAATCAGATAAATCAGAAGCAGGGGCAGCTCGGGCACTGTTGATTTATTTACACGGGGCGAGGCGCCGTTGGACATGGGCGTTGGGGCTAGGAGGTATCCTCAGTTCACTTTACTTTAAAGCAACAAAGGATTTTGGGCATGCGACTTGAAGAATGAATCTATTGCTGGGGTTGGATATCAGAGGTCAACAGGGCTAGAAGTACCGTGGAATATTGGAGAAAACATGATGACATTCCCTCAAAACGTGCACACTTGGTATAATGTATGGATACTCTATTTGAAAACAAGTCTATGCCCTCCTCAAACTTTAAGAGTGGTTAGGGGTAGAGTTTGTATACCAAGAGCCTGTATCTACAGGTATAACAAAGCTCAGGGATGGCTTATCAAACTTTGCCACCACACCTACCCGGAGTGAGAGCGCGTTTTGTCCTTTACAGAAACGGCCTGCCGTCACGACAGCGTCGCCAAACAAAACAGACGAAAGGCGTTGTAAATGGACCGAACGCTTCCTCTTCGTTCTTCATTCATCGCTCCCTTACAAATATCCTACACGAGCGTGGTCGGGTCTATTCCCGCTTGCTGGCCGCGCCCTCCTGCTTCATGCCGTCGCACCCGAGGGCCTCGCCCGCCACTTGCTCGACCTTGCCGTACCCCTGTGTCGTGGGGTCGCGCTGCTGGCCGGCAGCCTTCATTGTCGACGCGGCGTGCGCCTTGTCCTGCTCGCCGGACGAGGTCCAAGCGTGAGAGCCCGTGACGCTGCCGATGGCGGCCTGTTTTAGTTTTCGCACTTCATGTTAGCCACTGCCGTGATGCATAAAAAAAGAAAAAACCCCTGGAATGAGACTGTGAAAGAGGATGAGTGTTGTTTTGAACTGTACCTCGGCAGCGCCCTTGATGTACTCGGCGTGGCCGGCGACAAGGCCTGGTTGTTGTTGGTTGTTAGTGTTCTGGGAGGACATAGTGAGCGAGTTGGTGTGGTGAATGCTGTTCGGTCGAGGTGGTTTGAATAGATCTGTTGTATTTAAAATGTGAACTCGAACCTGGTATTGGATGGGTGGTCGTCTTAAAAGGAAACCCGGTGGTGATGTATGGGTACAAAAGTCGCTGTGATTCCCCATGACGTCAAGGATTGCCGACGTCATTATGCTGTGGCTGCATCACATGATTCTCCCGCCAAAACGTAAGACCTCTGCAGTTAACGATAACCGCCGGATTTTATCTAAGCAACGATGCGCACGGATTCCGTGGGATTTCATCGAGAAAGGGGGCTTAATGAACCTTGCCATTGAGCTAGACATGATTGATGAAGCAACTTCAAATGACTATTAATATTGATATTGTGGGGGGTATCACTAGCTTGAAACGCCATCAGCTAATGAGGCTCGCGTTGCATAACCGTTAAGCTTCGGCCCTTTCTGTGTGAGATATGTCAAAATCCAACTTCTTGCCCTCGGCAGCAGCAACGCGGTCCTCGAAGCGCACACCAGCAGTCTTGGTGCGCCAGGCGGGGACGTTGGCGTCAAAGAGCTCATCAATCTCCTCGAGGGTCTTTCCGGATGTCTCGGGGTATGTAAAAAAGATGTGCACGGTCATGGCGGCGCAGAAGGTGCCGAAGATCATGTACGTCTTCCACTGGATATTTGTGAAGGCGGGCGGGACAAAGAAGGCGAGGGCGAGGTTGAAGGCCCAGTTGCAAGCGGCAGCAAAACCAACACCAGTGGCGCGGTACTTTAGAGGGAAGACCTCTGAGGCGTAGATCCAGCCGATTGGGGCCCAGGTAAGACTGCAGCAAGTTAGCTGTGCGGATTTTGTGATGGAGGGCTGTGGGAGCCGTGCAAAAACCTACCCGTAGATACCCACAAAGATGTAGCAAAGGGCGATGACGCCTTGAGCAGGGGGACCTGAGATGGCCCATCTGAGGTTATCGTCGCCGTCTATACTGTCAACGGGATTGCCGTACACCTTCATGACGGCACCGGTGGTGAAATGGATGACGCAACAGATGATGGCACCACCGATGAGAAGAGGACGACGGCCAAGTCGGTCAACGATGGGCAGAATGGCTCCGGTCGTGACGAGGAAGATGACGTATTGAATGATGGACGATGTCAGGGCAACATTACCAGTCTGCCAAGCCAATGTTAGTTGTGCGCTCCAAAGCCACTGAATTTAAGGAAAGAAGCAGCTCACCATGCCAGCCATGTTGAAGATATAGATGAGGTAGTACAGCATGACGTTCCCTCCGAGAAGTTGTTGCCAGACCTGCACACTACAGCCGGCCAAGGTGCGTTTCCAGACGCGGGGACCGAAAAGGCCCAGAACGCCAATGTTCTTGGACTCGGCAGCAATGCGGGCGGCCTCCTTGACCTCGTCAAGTTCAGCGAGGACAACGGGGGCATCACGGTCACCGCCGGCGTGCAAGTGAGCCAGAACCTCGTGGCACTCCTCCCAGCGATCTTTCTGGCCCAACCAGCGAGGGGACTCGGGGAAGAAGTAAAGAGCAGCGCCAAGGATGAGACCGGGAAGAGCCTGGACACCCCACGCGATACGGAAGGCACTAGGGCCATCAATGGTGACAACGCAGCCATACGAGATGAGGTACATGATGAGAATACCCCATTCGATGGACCACTGTTGAATACCGACGATGCGGCCACGGATGCGGGAGGGGGCAAGTTCTGCGAGGTAGACGCAGCATTGAGAACTCGTGACACCGATGGCAAGGCCACTGACGACGCGGCCGGCGATGAGATGGGGGACGTTTTGAGAAGAGCACTGGAGGATGGCACCGAGGATCCAGATGACGGAGGCGAGCTGCAGGGCGCCGCGGCGGCCCCACCAATCGGCGAGGAAACCGGCCATCAGAGCGCCAACTAGGGAGCCGCCGGACATGGAGGCGGTTATGCCGCCCTGCAGGGTCGAGCTTGGGTGGTTGAAATACTCCTTGTAGGAATCGGCACCGATCCAAGCACTCATGGAACTGATGTCGAAGCCGAACAGCATACCGCCAATAGTGCCAAAGGCGGCAAGCGCTGGGCAAGCCTGGTCAGCATCAAAGACGTGTGGTTATGTGGCCCCATATCGGAAAGGAGTGAGTCAGGGACGGGTTGCATACCGTAGATATTGTAGATGCGAAACATGATGGGAGTTGGAGGAAAGAACGGGACGCCAGGCTGATACAATGAAGCAGAGGCCGAGTCCACGAAGGGATGAATCCATTGGGGCGAAGGAGGACGTGGACGATTATATAGGTGAACGCGCTCGTCTGCATGACCTGTCCAGACGCAAACATGCGGTCAGAACTGACGGACCATCCAGCGAGGCATGGCTGTGGAAGGGTAAAGAACGTAGCACAGGGAGCCCATCCCCGGCGTTCGCTCATTGCGCGCGAGTGGTTGGACGGGCGGTGGAGTCGAAAGTCATCGTCGTGCCTTTGGGTAGAGGACAAACATCCAGGCGTGGCCCGAGGCTTCCAAGGCAAGGCTGCGTTTGCCGGCAGCGGATACTGCAAAGGTTCGTGGTAACCGGCGTCTCAAGTTAAGCGCACGTATAGGAAGGCGAGAAAGTCGGCGGCGCTGGACCAAGCGACGTCATCTGAGGGCAAGAAGCCAATGCCATGGTGTTTTGCCGTCTGGGGGTGGACTAGGCGTGGAGATGATAAACGATAGAGTCGTTCCAAGCCCGGCGTGGCATGGATTCATGTGCAGTGTTTGATCGGAGGTGAAAACGAGGCCAGGAGAGAGAGATGCCCTAGCGTGAGGGGAAGCCCCGAACAGGAGTGGAGAAGGGGGGGGGAATGGGGAAGAGAGTTGGGGAAAACTGGGGAAACGAAGTACGTGCCTACCTACCCAGACAAAGGAAGGAAGGAACGTCTCTGGTGTCATTGCTGACTGGTTTTCCGTCTGGGTAAGATAAGGAGAAGGGGAGGGGAGGGCAGCTTCTCCAGTATATCTGACCCGGTCAACGTTTGACGAGAACATTGGCTTACTGATATGCAAGTAGTTTCTGGGCAGAATCTTACATTGTATCCGTACTTCGTAGTAGTAGTATCTGTTTCTCTGCTGGATATGGATAACTGCAGAATAAAAAAGAGTGGGGGAGAGAAAGTCGCGGTCAATCAGGCGAGCCGCCAAGGAGCGGGTGGGTGGGCGGCAGTGTGTTTGTCGTTCGTGCCTTTGGCAGATAGATAGGTACAGAGATGTGCCTAGGTATACAGTTTGACATGGTACTTTGCAGTCGCGCAATGCGGTGCTTTCATTTACGATATTCCATGGTATTATGTTCCTATCCACGTAGCAACCAAACTTTGTTATTATGTTGAGAATTGGGCATGATAGGTACTTGTGCTATGATTTTCTGACTGTGCCGTCACTGTCACTATCATTGTGTACCTGTGCAGCCATGAGAAGGGACCGCCTGGATAATGTACCTCAGGTAGCCGCCGTACCTGGGGTTCTAGATGTACGGTACGGATACTCCGACGTCATTTCCTGGAAGGTGGGGTGGGGGGGCAACCTTCCCGGCCACCCGCTGCACCCGCTTCTGTATGGGATCCCTGAGGTTCTTACGTAATGAAGGGCTAGGGCGGGACATGCCGGGACGTGGATGGATCCCCTCGTACCTGTATGTCCTTATTGCGGCAGGCCGTAAGACCCCATAGCCATAGCCGCCACTTGCTTTGACGTCCGATACTGAGTCAATCACGACAGGCAGGTCCCGAACGGTCTCTCTCGTTTTTCTTTCACAACAAATTAGCCTATAGACATGTTTCATAGGCTCATATCGCAAAAGACAACGCTGTCCATGACGGGCAGTAATTAACGCCTTATATATCACCGACCCAGCTAGCAGTGGCGCATGGCATCCATCCGTCAGAGAAGTGCATCGCAACCCCAATTATCTTCATCGCAGACAAGAACTCCGCATGCCTATGAGATTCGAATTGACCACGCAGCTCCGGTAGAGATACGTGGGAAAAGCAAACATAGTAGGGTCTGTTCGTCGCATCTGTCGTTGGCTCATATAATAGCCATGCCTCACCTACTCTGATCGAGTGCGAGTTGCATATTCTGAAACCACTTTACATCGAGAGACGGCGACAAAATAAGTATAAGGTTTTATTCACAGTGTTTCGGCCATCCGAGACGTACATCGCCGCCGAGCGGCTGCCGAGGAGAAACTGCACGATGCCGAAGCTTGCGGCGAGCCGTCGGCTTCACTGCGGTTGTAAATAGCTCGGTCTTTATCTTTTCGTACGAATACAGTTATCCTTGCCGACAGAACAAGGTTGTCTATGGGGCTTACCCCTGTGGAAGAGCCATGCCAAGACCCAGAGAAGAACCTTACCTCACGGGACTGTTCGCTATGATAAGAACGCCCAAATGGGATTGTGATCGTCGTAGAGATTACAGACCCATGCAAGTAAGGTCGACATGGCTGTGCCGATCAAGTGGCTTTCGGCTGTTGCCGCGTGGCTGCTTCGCCATTCTTCAAGGGCAACAGTGAATGTTGCGTACGCATTGCTGAAAACAGCAAGAGCTCCGAAGAAGATAGAGAACGAGACCCGGCAGTATTTTGCAAGGATGGAAAGATAAACCACTGTCTCTAATCGTGGATGAGATGCCAACGTGCTCTAAGATCAAGATAAGAAACGTGGAACAGGTGCTTAATGTGTCAACTCCCTGAGACCAGCGCGATATCAGATGTTTGCAAGCCTGGAAAGATACCGAATAAACAATGAAAGAAATAGAGCCTGGAACTAAACAAAAGCTTCATATGACTACCGAAAGCTTGGTGAGGCTTGTTCTGTGGCTACAAGCTACATAGATAGTACTCTTCATACCCGCTTGCCCGGTCCCATTTGTGCCCACCCACGCGCGTGTGGGTATGTACGGTAGGAAAATTGCTCTTTTCCATGGTTTATAGCGGGTATCTTACTGCTTTCCCTCAATCTCTGCAAGAGTGCCACAAATAAAAGTTTGCAGAGCCGAACACTGCATACGCCACGTCCCACGCTGCGGCTTCGCAGTCCATGCCCGTCGTGCCGGCTTACGACACAATCCCTGAGTAAGCCTTGAGGTACTCCAGGGTTGCAACCTCCGCAAAATGAACACTGACGCCGGAAGTCCGGTGTCACGCGTTGAATGGGCTTACCTGTCGGATGCGTCGTTCAAAGGAGGAAAAACCAGCCAGCAGATATTTCTCTGCCCTCGGAGCAAGGCTTTCAGTCTCGACAAGAGCTATCAAATGGAAACTCCCGACATGATGTACTTCTACCTTGATGTGAGCAAGCACTGGTTCCAGACAACCAAATAAGCTGCCGTCAAGCATGCAACTCCTTCCCTTTTCAGCGCAAAGTACCGGGGTGGGCTGGCCCGCAGGCGCAGCAACCGGTACCGGGACGTGGGATATAGCCAACTTTCTTCAGAAACTCGGCGCACAGCAGTAAGCTGGTTGTAAAACCAGGGTTCTTTAATCTCGGTCGGTTCTCGGTTTTACTTGACGGGTGATAGTAAAACCAAGATGTGGAGTTTATTTTGCCAACGGGGATAGCCTATGTGCCTCTCCTCAAAGGATGCTCTCTGCTGGGGGAAAAAGTTTCCTATAAACACAAGTATACAGAGATTTCTGCAATTTAACACCCTCTTTTACTTCCCAATGCTTTTTCTATAATTTAAGACGCACATTCCATTGTTTTGGCACCCCAACCCATAAAAACCGTGGGTCACAATGCGTTTCAATACTCCGATTGCTCTGGGCCTCGTGGCTGGAACCGTCTCCAACGCCAATCCAACTCCAAAATGGACAAACATCACTCTCCCGACCGCAGCATCGAGAGATCTTGCCGAAGCCGGCGAGCAGTTGGCTCAAATAGCCAAATTCGCCGAAACAACGTGGAATCAAGCTCTCCTTCCAAACAACAGCAGCTGGCAGAATCGGTCAACCTGCAACCCTTCCAATGTTGCCGTCAGAAAAGAATGGGGCTCTCTCACGAACGCTGAACGCAAGGCTTACACCGATGCCGTCAGGTGTCTTCAGACCAAACCGAACAGGACTCCCGCTTCTCTCATCCCCGGGGCCAGATCCAGATTCGATGACTGGATTGGTGTCCACATCAACCAGACACAAACTATTCACTATACCGTAAGTCAAGTTGTCTCTCTATATCTTCAATTCAATGCCAGTTCTAGATACTAACTCGCACAAGGGCACATTCCTTGCCTTTCACCGCTATTTTACTTGGGAGTATGAACAAGCCCTCCGCAATGAATGTGGCTACACCGGTTACCAACCTTACTGGGACTGGGCCAAGACCGCTGTGACCGGCCTTGAATCATCTCCCATCTTTGATGGCTCGGAGTTCAGCATGTCTGGCAACGGTGAACGCATTACCAACCGCAGCGACTACGTCGTTTTGACAGACAGTAACCGCGTTGACAAATTCATCGTCCCTGCCGGAACCGGGGGCGGTTGCGTCACCTCGGGGCCATTCAAAGACATGGTGGTCAACCTGGGCCCCGTAGAGCTCGTGGTGGAGGGAAACGCGACAGCAGAGGCCAACGGCAACGGCTTGAGTAACAACCCGCGCTGCTTAAAGCGTGACCTCACCTCCGCTATCAATAAGCGCTACGCAAACGCCACGACGGTGGTCGACACCCTCATCCAACCCAACATTGCCAAGTTCCAGGAGATCCTCCAGGGCAAGCCCGACGCCCGCGAGCTCGGAGCCCACGGTGGTGGCCACTTCGCCCTTGGCGGCGACCCGGCACGCGACTTGTACATTTCGCCCGGGGACCCGATGTTCTACCTTCACCACGGTATGGTAGACCGCGTGTGGTGGATGTTCCAGAGCATGGATCTGGAGAAGAGGACGGGTGCCGAGGGCATTGCGGGCACGGGAACGTGGCTGAATGACCCAGAGAGTGCGCCTACCACGCTGGACACGACGATTAACTTGGGATATGCGGCAGGGGAGGAAATTGCTATGAGGGAGTTGATGAGCACTATTGAGGGTCCTTTCTGTTATATTTACCAATGAGAGATATGAAAATTAGAAAATTTAGAGAGCATCAAACTATCGCTGCGTCTGAGCCTCAAATCTTCTTCTTCTGACATGCTGGTTTTCAATATACTCTGGACGTCGAAGGATTGGACGGGGAGGCATCTAGGGAAACCCCGGGAGCGATAGACTAGGTGATGGACTGAATAACAACAAGCTTCTTATTGATAAAGCTAATACTCTAGCCTTTTCGTGGAATTCAAGAGTGGAGGAGGAACGGGTCGTCAAATACCTCAGTTTAATATGTCTAGGATATTTTGCACCTCCCTCAAAGGTGCGACAGTGGCCTTTTATCCTTAAGGCCGTGATCCGAAACTTAGATAACGGCTGTAACTTGGATAAAATGGCAACTTAGATAGCCAGAAGTACCGCTTAAACTCAAAATCATGCCACACTAAGCCTTA
>MU846217.1:0-63055 GCA_030867225.1 Colletotrichum caudatum
TAATAACAAAAAGTAATACAGTTAACACTAGTACTTTTTAGGGATAATTTTAATTAATTTAAATAATAAACTTATATACCTTAGTATAGGAGCCAGAAAAAAGGCCGTACAGGAGGGGCACAATCAAACGTAAGGATAGGCAAATTTTCTCTAAGCAATTAATTAATAATATCTAATCTAAAAAAAACTAACTACAAGTAACGGCAATCGATTATAGTAAGGTAGGTGTCTAAGTCGCATCAGAGTTTCCCTAACAGGGTGGTACGTCCACCTACCCCTTTCTCACTGTACCCCCCCCCAAAAAAAAAGATGGCACACGCGTTGCCGCGGGCAGATAAATGTGCCGCTGTATGCTGCTGTGCTGCAACACAAGCATTAAGCGCAAGCAGACATGGAATACCACAAGAACCACGGATGCACCACTAGCCTCTAGGTATGCTCCATCCCGAGAGGGACCCGCGCACGGGAAATGTTCCCTACTTCGCTCATGTTGCCCAAAAAACCCGACCAGGCAAAAAGCCTCATGCGGTGTGCCGGCCCTGATCATAGATTGGCTATTGCGTTGAAGAACGGAGCTAAGGGCAGAGACATGGCTCAACGCGGACCGCAAATAGGACTATGCGTCACACTAATCTCACGCCGAAGCAAGGCCTGATGGATTGAGTGCACTGCCGCGTTTGCTAGTGCAGTTGGCGGCTGTCGAACAAACACACAGCATATGGGGCGGCAATACGAGCTTCGACCAGCTAAGCAGTGGGCTAAGCCTGCCTGCGTGTTGACTACGAAACCCGAAGTTGGCGTCGTATTGATTCCGCTGCGTCGCAGAGAGTGTGCTGGCTATTAGACGCGGCGAAGGCGGGTGCTGGGTTCTCTTGGGGGAACATTCGCCGATCGCGGCAAGTTGCATGACCAAGGCCCTGTCCAGAGTTCCCCATTGGTGCATGGTAGCATACCAGTACTGGGTGCCATCATCAAGCACATGCGCCTGCGCTACGCACAAGTCAGCCCGCCATGGATGGGGCCAGGTCATTGAAATCCATTCCAAAGAGATGGGGATTTCCTCCTGCTGGCGTCACCTCTGCCGGTAGCACCTCGATGATGCCTCTGAGCGCTCAGCTGTAGGCTGTAGCCGATCCCGACATTTCGAAACACAACCTGCACCGCTGCTCCGTCCCAAATCGGTTCCAGTTGGGATCCTCAAGGCGGAAACGGCCCCCTTTGGCAAGGACTACCGCGTGGTTGAACTGCTATTTATGACGCTGCAGGCGAATGAAGGGGCCAAAGGTTCGACAGGGATTGCTTCGGCACCTGGCTTGGCCATCCTGGACTTTCTTTCTCTTACCGCAACGGCCGGGACGTTGCTCAGGAGGACGTCTTTTTGTCTACGCAGTAAGTTCTTCCATCCTGAGCGACATATCTGTACACGCGTAACACGCCCGCTCCGCCCGACCCCTCCCCTTAAGAAAAAAAAAAAACGTGGGTCGTTTCCACTGCGGCACGGCACACGAACACTGCACAATGGAATTAACCCCCCCCCCCCCTCCACCCACAACTAGCGTAAACAGCGGTCTAAAGGGTTACAGCGAGGGCCGAGCTTCGTGGGAACGACGAGTGGAAACGAGTGTAACGCTGAAGGCGGGCAGCGTCTCCGGATGCGCGAGTGGCCTTCTTGGTGAACCGCGAAGGGGGGTCTGAGGTGTCTTGGTTAGACGACGACGGCCCGTCAGTTGCACATCAATCAAGATGGGTTTAGGTTTAAGCAGGGCGACGCGCATACTCTTTTCATCAAGAGAAAACAGCGGTGCACGAGTATGGTCCGGCGACATCAACAAAAGGGGGTGGGGGGGTTTGTTTATTGTCACGGTGCTAAGTCAATCTTCGCTTCTTTGGCGAAAGCCGGCGGCTCTTGTCGCGGAAGGTCGCTTGTTTACTGCCCCCAATCCTGGAGAAAGTGAAAATGACGACGGCACACGGCTGCGGCAAGCGGGGGAGGGAGGGGGGGTAAAATAAGAGGAGAGAGAGAGAGAGAGAGAGAGAGAGAGAGAGATGGGCGGACGGACGTGGGCTAAAAGGGTGAGAACAACGATGTCGGCACATCCCAGCTGAGACTCGGCCGGAGCAGGCAAGCCTACTACTACCTACCTACTGCCTACCAACGATGCAGTTGGGTAGGTACGGTACCTTGAGCAAGGCATGTACCTCGTACGCTCTCGGTACGTACCTCCTAGCCCAGTCAAGTTCAGTTTAGTTACGTTGTACCTATTCACGCAGTACGTACAGTGGATAGACAGGTGAGTACAGCTGGAGCGGCCAGACGCGAGCTGCAGAGCTCGTGTGGCTCACCCCTCACACCCCCCTTCCCTATGGGCGCCAATGGCCTGCCGACACGCCCCCTCCTGTCTGCATGCCATCCCCTTACCCTTGTTCACGCCTCACCAGGGGACCCAGGTGGCCGTCGAAGCGGCAACAAACGCAAGTGAGTTCACTGGCTGGTAGGTAGCCGTATCGCGCAAGTAGTGTACATATAGCTGACGGCGGCCGAGAGTACCCGTGGGAAGCGCCATGCCGCCCAAATATTGTTCGAGCAATTGCCGGGTTTAGCGATGGATGACCGGGGGGAGGAAGGGGGGGATGGTGTGCATCGATGAGGCTGCCACGAAGTGCATACCTACACTCCCTCTGTACACAGCGAAGGAAGAGCGAAAGGCCTATCCCGGTAGCTGGTGCTTTTTTTTTCTTTTTTTCTTCTTGTCTTTTCTTTTTCATCATCCTTTCCAAGTTTGATCTTGGATATGTACAGACATAGACACACACACACACACATAGAGAGAGAGAGAGAGAGAGAGAGAGAGAGAGAGAGAGAGAGAGAGAGAGAGAGAGAGAGGGAGAGAGAGAGAGCACTAGAAGGAGGGAGAGAAGGAGTAGTGTGTGAAGTCAAGAAACGAAATCGGAGGGCAGAAGAAGCAACCAGGGGGGGCGGCAGACGAAAGCGAGAGGGAGAGAAGGGTCTGGACGGATTCCGCACAGGATAGGATATGTAGGGAGTGTAGTGTACCTACTTCAGAGTACGCTCGCTATATGGTACACTCGGCTCCTTATGAAGAAAGAGCTTTGTAATGAGCACCCGCCGAGGCCCTTCTCGTGCCTTTTTGCACGTGTAAACCACCTACGTACTAAACTATGTACAAACCGGGCATGTACGAATATGTCATGTACCTTACTGACCCTTTTTGGAACCAGCCCGGCGGCCCAGACGAGCGAGCGCGTAGCAAGAGGAGTGACACCAGTGAGTAGCTAGCGTGCAATACAGAAAGGAAAGCAAGAAAAACGGACACGGCTGGATCCCGTACCAGGGGTGGCCCCTGGCTCGCCTACAGACTTTTTGACGTTGCCGACGTCGTTGACGACAACGGCGACGGCTGTGGGCGCGGATGCGGGTGCGGATGCCAGACGCCCGTAGGTAGGTAGGTAGCTAACTATAGGTAGGTAGTATACTGTTTGTACCTCGAAGCAACCAGAGACCGAGACTCGACTCGACTCGACTCTCACCTGAGGAGGTCCGTTACCACATGATAATAACATATTCCTCCCTCCTCCTGCCACCCCCTCCCCCGCCCTCGCTCATTGATCGCACTTGCGGTTTCTTGTCATCTCACCCTTTCCGAAAGCCCATCCCACCCGTCAACATCTGACACCGCCAAAACTATCCTTCACCTGGACATCCTAGGAGACTTCTCACGGCCCACCTAATTTATCAGGCAGGTCCTTTGCACGCTCAGCCCCAGGCAGTCGAAGCATCACGAGAGAAAGAGGAGCCGGTTGATCTAGTCGACACTGAATTCAACCCGCATCGTCGGCTGCCGCCAAAAGACCAAAGGAAGAGAGAGGCGAAAGCGAGGAAAAGAGGGGGGGGGAAAGGTGTCAACGGGTCGCGTTGCAACCAAAAACCACACCTCCCGGCTTTTGCGGCGTGGGAAAATCATCTCCTCGTTTTTAGTCTCGCCCCCGGCAGGCGCAGCATAATCGCGCGTCAAAGGAGAAAAAAAAACCGCTCAAGCGCCGCCGGACGAAGAGCAGCCATCATCCCTCGACCAGGACGACCCCCGAAGACGGGAAAAGCAAAGACGGACCCTTGAACATCGCGGGACTCAGATTGACGACAAGAAAGGACAGGGTTTATTATTCTAATTTTCTTTTCTTCTGTTATTTCTAAGGAAGGGTATAGAAGAAAAAAGAGGGGCAGACGGGAAGAAGAAGAAGAGGAAGAGGAAAAACAAAAGCGAACGAGGGCGGCGCAGGACAGCCGCGAAGGCGACCAAGGAGAAAGAGGACCAGTGCAATTTCCGGATTGGATTACCTTGATACGTCGCATCCTCGCCGACGATACACACCAAAGTCGCAGGCCTGAATAATTGCCATCCTGCGCGCTTCCGTCTCAACACCACCACATTCGGCACAGCATTCACTCACCAGCAACAAACTTGCCCACCCAGCTCCAGCGTGTCGGACCGCATCGCAACCAAGCAAGCAAGCGGACGAGAAAGCGAGCAACCAAGCAATCTGCAAAAAACTCGGCTGCCCCAACCGGTATATCTCGAATTCAACGTCGGCATCGGCCCAGCTGGACGTCCGCAACCATTGTATCTATCCTCCACCCACTGACAAGGCCAAGCTCATCTTGGTACACCTCACCAGACTCGAAGCGCTGTGCATACGTATCTCGCTTGTCGGATCGAACCGTTGCGACAGCATCGTCTTCTGACAAGGTAGCAAACTTCAATCCAGCCTGGTAAGGATATTTGACACGGAGAAGAAGAGTAAGTCACCATCCTCCATCTCTCCCTCCCTTTCTCTCTCTCTCTCTTTTGATCACCCACTTTACACACCAGAAAGCGAAAGGACGGGCGGGCACAAAAGCAGTCCTACCTAGCCTCCCAGCGGCCTCAAACATCCCGTCCAGACTGCAGACTCTGGGCCGCCTGTTGCCATCCAATCTGTCTCTATCCTCCTGCTCTCTCTCTCTCTCTCACACACACACACATCTATCCATATACCAAGGGCTGCACAGCCTCCAGTCTCAGCGGGCATCTCTGTTTCTCTCTCACTCAATCGCTCATTCACCAATTTCTACCCTTGTCCCCACCCCCAGCCTAGCCGGCGGATAAGACACCGCTCTCACCCTCTTGTCCTTGCCTTGTCGCACGTACCTACCTACTGACGCACGCGCGCACAGCCCGTCGAATTATTTCTCCCACCCCCCTCCCCCCTGCCGAGAGGAAAGGAAAGGGAAGAAAAGAAAAGAAAAAAAAGTCCAAAGCTCAAGCTCCCGCGACCTCCGCACTCCGCGTACCGAAGCACCAGTACCAGCGGCAGTAGTAACAGTAACCTGCAGCTTGCAGCAGAGAGTGTCATCATCTGCGCTTGATAGCTCCTTTATCCTTTTTTCTCCCCCTTCCTCTCCATCATCTTTACTTCCCACTCCCCGTCTTCGCGTGCAGATCTCTTAGAAGGGACTGGGCCCAGGGAAGCACGAGGAAAGGAAGAAAGGAAGAAAAGCTTACCCACCCTCCTTCACGACACAAAGAGAGACGACTTGACAAGAAGAAGAGGAGCCATTCCTTACTCATCTCACCCGCGCCAATTCTCAGAGGAACCACCCCCCCTCTCAGCAAAAAGACTCTGGATCCGGAAGACGACGAGGCGCCTCCCTGTCTCAAAAAGCCGTTCGTCCGCCTCAAAAACCCAGCCCGGCGCTACTCTGGAGCCCAACCTGCTAGCCGCTACCTGGCTTCCTCCAGTCTTCCACGGTCTGTGGCTCATTCACGAAGGACATTGCTCGGCCCGAATCGCCAACATTGGCACTGCTTGACGCGCGCGCGTGCACCCTTTTCGCCAACATCGTCTCGCGGCTTTTTCTCATCTCCCGTCAAACCTCCCCGTCGGCTCTTCACCCCTCCCGACGGTTATCTGTCAACTTTCTTTGCCGCCAGTTGCCTACCGCGCAGCAACCCGCCCTCCACCACAGTTCTTCACCCAACGCTTCCTCTTCTGATCGCAGCTTCATAGCGACATACACGCTCGTATCCTCCCGCGCCTGCATTGGCGAGGCGCCGTGTTGAACCATGTCGGCTTTCACTGCCCTCAATGGGGGCTCACCAAAAACCTCTGAACCACCTAATCCGCCCACCGACACCACCAGAGCACCGTCGGTTGAGCGCCCCAACGGGCAGCACGTCCCATCTGAGCCAAAACCGACCACCAGCGCCGCGGAAACTTCCACGAGCCAGAGGGATAGCTGGGCCGGCCCGAGCCAGGAAAGGTCGCCATACCAATCTGCCAACTACCCCGATATCGATGGATCTCACAAGAGAAAGCGGTCCAGCTCTGTAGAAGCAAGGCGGGAAGCTCCCGCGCCCAGGGAAAAGTCCCCCGACGCCGCGTCTCACTCTCACCCTCGGGAGTCACGTGATCCTTATGAGACTCCCTCGCGTGAGCGTGAACACCGCTCCTACGCCGAACGCGAAGACTCGCGGGAGCACGGCGATTCGTGGTACTCACGCGATGGTAGGGATAGGGATGAGAGGGGTTACTACGACCAGCCGTCCGCCACATCTACGCAGGGTCAGTCTGAGGAACAGATTGGAGAGGCACTAAGACGTGCCAGCCAGATGGATGCGCACGACTACGACAACACCAGCCCCGACGGCGATGATAGATCCATGGCCTATGGCTCTTATACGCCTGGCGGATCCCGTGACCCTACACTTCAATCCGACAACAAGAAGAGAAAGCGCAACTTCAGCAACCGAACCAAGACGGGATGTCTCACATGTCGAAAGAGGAAGAAGAAGTGCGATGAGCAGAAGCCCGAGTGTAAGATCCCCTCCCCTTGCTCGGTTATGGTGTGACACTGACTCCCCTCTAGGCAGCAATTGCCTTCGTGGAGGATTCATCTGCGCAGGATATCCCCCGCAACGCAGCACGGCCTGGCAGAAGCCTGACAGCAAAGCCGCGGCCGTTCCCTTGGAGTCAAAAGACCCCAGCTACGTCCCACCCGGCGCATATGGCATGCCGCAGCAGCAGGCTCCGTACGGCAGCCAGCCAGCCGTCGGACAAAGGCGGGATCCGTTGCCCCATTACCGCGGACAGCCTTTGCGCATCGATCCGCCTCAAGGGCGGCCACTGCTGACTGACGATGACCGGGCCACGGCTTCGACGATCCCCAGCGCATCGGTGACAAGTCCCGAGAATAAGCTTTCTGCCATTCCCTACACTCCGGCCAACGCCTTCCCCACGCCTGTCAGCGCCCAAGGGCCACCGCACGCCCCCTTCTCGGAGAGGAAGGAGTACCAGCGCGTCCCGCCGTTGCACGACATTAGCAGGACTGCGCCGGAGCCCGAGACACCTCACCCCGGCAACACGCTGCCCCAGATCAATATTCTCCACCCGACGAGGTCAAACAGCCCCATCCCGCCGCCACCGCCGCCGCAGCAGCAGCCGCCGCCGCCGGCCACCAGTAACGTGCAAGTCGCCGCGCAGCTGGCATTGTCGCACACCCAGTTCTCTCCCAGCAGGACCAGGACGCAGAAGGAGGACATGCTCGCCGGGAAGCTTTACTATCCATTCGACAAGGAACTTGTCTTGGAACGCGAGCGCTGCAGCGCAGCTTGCTGGCGATTCAACAACTCGACGAACCCCAACAACGGCGTGTCCCCGACGGAGCGAGCACGCCTTTTCCGCGAGATTCTTCAACCGCGTGACTCGATCCAGATTTCGCCAACAGTCACCTCGCCCGTGACAAACGTCGGAAGAGTGGGCGAGCACGTGGTCGTGGAGGCACCATTTACCTGCGACTACGGCTACAACATTTCCATAGGGCAGAGCGTCGTTATCGGCCGGTGCTGTACCATCATCGACACATGCGAGGTCAAGATTGGCGACAACTGCCACATTGGGCCGAGCGTAAGCATATACACGGCGACGCTGCCCACCGATCCCAAGCGGCGCATGGGGAGCAAGGGCCCACAGCTCGGCAAGCCCGTCACCATCGGCGAGGACTGTTTTATCGGCGGAGGAGTCATAATCCTACCAGGCATCACGATTGGACGGGGAAGCACCGTCGGAGCCGGCTCGGTTGTCACAAAGGTAAGCTGCTGCCCGCGCTCTGACTTTATGGATTTGTGGTCTGACTTGGTGCGCAGAATATCCCTCCTTTCACCGTCGCCGTCGGTAATGGCGCTCGGGTCATACGCGGCATCTCGTCGTAGCAGCGTTTGATCCCATCTGTCCACCTGTGTGCCTTCTTGCTGCCCGTGATACCCAGCTCATGGTACAATCGTGGGCCGTGTACAAAAGCATACTGATTTCTTGAATATCTACTACTTATTTCCGAGCCAAAATCTCCTGTTTTTACTTTTTGAGCCAAGCGCATGGGAGGGGGCAAGGAAGAGCCACTAAAAAGAGCCTGGCGTTTCTTCTTTTTCTTTATTTTTTCTCCTAATACAACGGCCTCTCAATTCATCTCGACTTTCTAGGGGACCAGACCCAAGTCTGCAAGAGGGAAGAGAGGCGCGCGGAAAGATGTTGAGTGCGCTAGCTCTGGCAGCTAGGCAGCGGGCTAGAGGGTGTGTGAGAGTGAGGGAGAGAGAAAGAGGGGGGGGAGGGGGCGCGAAGGGCATAAACAAGAAGGGGTGAAGGCTGCCGGTTTCCTTGGTGTGGTATCGTCTATTTCCCGCCGTTGTTTGTCTCCCCAATGATCGCTGCCTGGGCGGAAGGGGGGGACCTGGTTGGACAACACATTATTTCTCGTGAGAGGGGAGGACAGAGGACCGGCAAGCTGTTTGTTGTTATTTACCAATGCGACGAAATGAAGCTGCATGACGGCATGATACCAAACAAACCCCCCGTAGTGCCTGCCATCCTGCTGTGATGCTTTCGCTGTGTAGAGTGAGAATGGCCGGAGTCCCAATCACTTGTCCGAAGAAATGAGCCAGACATATACAGACCAGAGAGGGAGGGTAAAGCGCCTGCCATACATACGCACATACGCACACATATACACCACATCCATCGATTTGTGTGTTAAGACCCGAAGCACTGGTCGTCCGTGACCAATCGGTGGAGGGGGGGCACATGACTGGCCGGTTCACGGAGAAGGTGGGCTTGCGGTAGAAGCGCCGTCTCGTCTGGGCTGTACGGGATATCGCACGGCGGCGGCGGCGGCGAAGCGCGCGGCACAAGACCTGTGGTTTTGGCTTTGGCCATCGGCCGGTCTACATCACAACCCTTTTGTTTGGGGGGGGGGGGCTATTTGGAACAACCAGGGACCCTGCGAATTTTGTGTTTGTTGATCAGTAAGACGGTTTTCCAAAGGTCTGAGGGTTGTGCGTGATCGGAAATCCTACGGGGTTTGATGACTTTGCTGCGCGAGAACGGGTAGCCGGATGTCTGTTCGGCCGAGCCTCTTTTTCTTTTCCTTTTTTTTTTTTGCTCGCTAATCGACGTACTCTGGGACAAGTCGAAGCAGATCCGCTATGACGGTCCGAATCGAGCTCATCCGCGGGGGGGGGGGGGGGGCGCGATGCAAGAGCCACGGGAAGAGTCTAGAGCTCGCATGTACCGTGCGATGAGAGGGAGGAACGTGGGCGAGGCTTGTGTGGGTGCGGCCTTCAACGTCACTATGCCCCAGTGTCATTGCGGCAAAGGCGCATGTCTGCAAGAGACCCGAGCCGCCTCTGGAGGCCGGGCTTTCCCTATACTGTTTGTGCTTTGGGGTCGTGCGGATGGGAACGCACGGATGTAAGGCTTGAGACAGTTGGCAGTCTTTTGGGAAGGGGGGTAGATGAATGGATGAAGGTGTTGAAAGAATGTACTTGGTTGCCGAGTACATTGTAGGTCAGAAAACGGGGGGGGGGGGGGGGGGGGGGGGGGGGGGGGGGGAAAAGGGGGGGGGGGGGCCCCTGGGGGGGGGGGGGGGGGGGGGGGGGGGGGGGGGGGCAGAAGGGATGGAATGGAAGACGAGAGTAGGTGGCCACTTGCCGATGAGGTAGCGATGAAGGGGGAGAGAGATGTATGCCTACAACCCGTGTGATATGTCCTACGATCCTGCCTCGAGTTTCCGGGTAGCAAACACACAATGTACGTCAGGTATTTCTTGAGGCTGCATAAAGTGTTCGAATGGGCAACGATCTTGAAATTGGAACGAACAGACGCGATGCGATGAGTGCAGTCATTGGACGATCGGGTCGTCGGAGACGAGGGCGTGCGGGTTGACGATGCAGAGCGGGGTGCATGGCGCATGTTGATCTGCCGCTGCGCTAAATCGCGGGAACAGAGAAACGAACACAGGTCAAAAACAGAGAAATAGAGAAGGGAAACATACCATTGAGTTTTTTTGGTGGGGGGTTTTTGTTTTGTTCAGCCCGCACTCTTGCTTTCCGCACGGGCTTCGCGAAACCAAGCCCCTTTCCCTGACTGGTTCGTCGCTGGGTTGGATCGCGCGGACCTCCTTAGGTCCTTCATGGGTAAGTAAGTATCTACCTTATGATAAATGGCACAGGAACAGAACGGGGATGGGGTTGTGGTCTGGCCCCCCCCTCTCGCCATCTACCTCTCGCTCGTCTTCTTTCCCGCATTTATTCATGTCAAAGCCCTTCGGATTCGTATTTTCTGGGGGGTCTGGGAACTAGCAGACATTCTCCCCAGCATCCATCCCGGCCCGCCCACATTTGGTTTTGTTTGCTTGGAGACGCAGGGTGCGAGAGAGGAGCCTGCTGCCACTGACCGATATCTTACTGAGTAATGTAGATGGATGGTTTCAGGTATCATGGGAAAACCAGGGACATGGCCATGAGGAAGACAAAATTCCGTTCAGGGCCCCCTCCATCTTGCTTTTGCTTCCCGTGTAGGCGCAAACTCAAAGGGATCAATGAGACGACGTTGGACGGTATGTGGCGGGGCGGCGGGTGTCTGCTTTCCGGAATGGGAAAGTGTTAAGTCCGGGAGGACCTTATCCCCGATCGGATCGCGAGAAGAGCTCCACGCCCGAAGTTAGTCGTCGTCTCTCAGCAACCTTCCTCTCTTCGTTACTTTATACGCACAAGCTTTACAGAGACTATACAGCCCCGGAAGCAAGCATCTCCCAACCCGGATGTCTTCACGTCCACACTCCGTCTTACTTTCTCTCTTCCCCCCCACCCCGGGACCCTCGGCCGAGATTATCCACCCACACGGTCCTTGGCTCCTCCGCACTGACGGCCCTGACGACGCAACCCAGGACGGAACCCAATGTCATCGTCTTCGGACATTGCCCCGTTCACGTCCGTCTTCCGCACCCAGTCTCTGTCCGATCAGCAGCGCAGGGTGACCAAGCGGAACCGCCAACCGGTCTCGTGTCTTGCCTGCCGCACGCGCAAGCTGCGATGCGACCGCGCCCTGCCCTGCGGTACGTGCGTTAAGCGCGGAGACGGGGATGCTTGTCAGTTCGGGGCAGCCGTGCCATTGAATGGTGGAAACCGCAATGTTGCCGGTGGCCACCCTGGTACGGGCGCCGCTGACCGCGGGAATGGGAGTGCCGTAGCCCCCTCGACTCCAGGTCATCGACGTGGGGATAGTGGAAATGAAGGTAGAGGAGCGAGCCAGCAGCAGCAGCGACCGGAAGTGCAACTCCGGCTCCAGAAGCTGGAGGACATGGTCCGAGATCTCGTGCGGAAGGGTGCATCCGCATCTCAAGCACGGGATCGGACAGGACCAGCCCCGACCAAACCCACCACAGTGCTGACGCCGACGGATTCAGAGCCGGGGAACCCCGCCGACTCGCCGGTTCCGAATCCGCTAGAAGGAGAATGCGCCTACTACGGCGCCACCCACTGGACCGCGCTGCTCCACCATATTCAGGAGATCCAGACGGCCCTCGAGCCGGGCCCGACTGCTATTCCGGAGCCACACGAAGGCGGCGCATACTCGACGAGCCCGGACGTCCTTTTTGGTGCCGTCGTCACCATCTCGATGCCGGAGGTGCTGTACAGCCTACCCCCACGCCAGGATCTCGACAAGTTGCTGGCCGTGTACTTTCACGCCCGCTTTACTGCCGTTCCCTT
The DNA here is from genome assembly GCA_030867225.1 of Colletotrichum caudatum. Lineage (NCBI taxonomy): Eukaryota > Fungi > Ascomycota > Sordariomycetes > Glomerellales > Glomerellaceae > Colletotrichum > Colletotrichum caudatum. The sequence continues at coordinate 12,099 of MU846217.1, forward strand.
CATCCACGTCGGTCGCTTCCAGCGGGAGTACGAGGCATTCTGGGCGAAGCCAGAGAGTGCAGGCTTCCTCTGGATCAGTATCCTGTTCTCCATCATCGCCATTGCGGCGATGATCGTCCGCGGCAAAGGGACCGCGGAGACACTAGGCCTTACCCGGGACCTCAAGGAGCCGTCGGCCTACTCTGGCCGCGCGGTCCAGTGCCTCGTCAAGGGAAACTACCTGGCCGCCAAGAAATACTCTGTCGAATCGACCATCCTGGTCGCATACACGCGGGTGATAGGGAGTAAAGACCTGGACCCGACCTTGTTCAGCCTGTTCGGCATCGCGACGAGGCTCGCGCAGCGCAGGGGTTACCACCTCGACCCGAAGCACCTGTCGACGCCCATCTCCCCCTTCGAGGCCGAGATGCGCCGCCGCACGTGGTTCTACTGCGAGACATTTGACCTGTTGCTGTCCTTCCAGCTGGGCATGCCCGCCATCGTCCACGAGAGTGACAGCGACGCCCGGGGGCCGGAGAACCACCCCGACGAGGACTTTGACGAGGACACGGTGACGATGCCTCCACCGCGGCCTCCGACGGACCCGACGCCGACGCTGTACTACTGCTGGAAGTCCAAGCTCTGCCGGATCATGCGGAAGGTGATCCGTCACGCGCTGAGCCCGGCGCGGCCAGCCTACGCTGAGACGTGCGCGCTGAACGACGCCCTGCACGCCTGGCACGCCGAGCTGCCGGCGGCGATGCGCGTGCGGCCGATCAGCGCGACCGGGTTCACGGAGCAGAACTATACCGTCATGCAGCGGCTGATGCTGGAGCTCATGTACCGCAAGGCGCTGTGCGTGCTGCACCGGGGGTACCTGAGCCGGGACAAGGCGGACCCGCAGTTCGCGCTCTCGAGGGAGGTTTGCCGCGACGCCGCGCTGAGGATGCTCGATCTGCATGCCGAGTTCGACCGGGAGTCGAGCCCCGGCGGGAGGCTGTCTGAGGACCGGTACATGCTGAGTAGTCTCACGCTGCACGACTTTATGATTGCTGCCATGGTGGTATGCTTGGATCTGAACGAGAGTACAGATACAAGGTTTGTCTCCTTTTGGGTCTCCTTCGGGGGAACACCCGGACTCGGCTCATTGGCTAACGATACCTAGCGACGAGGACTACGAAAGAAAGATGAACGCCCTCAAGACGGCGAGCGAGTTCTGGTCGAGCCGGGCGAGCTGCTCCAGGGACGCCGGGCACGCGTCGACGGTCCTGCGGGCGATGGTCCAGCGGCTGACGAGCCAGAGGCGCCGCACCTCGCAGCGGCAGGGCGAAGTCCCAACGATCGTGGCCGCCTCGGGCGTTGACAGATGCAGCGGCGGTAACGAGATACAGGCATCTTCTCTTTGCGTGGCCACGACTACGGACGGCGGGCTTGGGGATGTCTCTGGCGGCGGGTACGGCCAGCCTCGGGGGGCCGGGATGGATCAGGCGTTCGATTTCGACCTCATGACGCTGGATAACGCGTTGAATGACCCTTCTAACCTGGACTGGGTGAGTCTGACGGCGTTTTGATGGGTGTGTGTGTGTTACATACGAGAGGCAGAGCTAACGCGCTTGCAGGGTTTGTTGGACCAGTACTTGATGTGGGATGAGAACGGGCAACTGGCGATGGACGTCTCTCTGTAGGAAGTTGTCTCAGCGCAGCACAGACTACACAAGGCGGTGTGGTAGGGGGTAGGTGAAGGAAGTCGAACCAAAAAGTTGAAGGGATGAAACCTGTTGGGTTTGCAAGGCGATAGAAACGGAGAAGGACTGAAGCGGGATACCCTCGACATTCCACCCGGGTTGACTGCGATTCTCTCTGATGACGAGCCAACTGTAGTCAGCGAGGCGAGCAATGTCTCTGATATCTGCATCGAAATTGTTGCGGAATTACGAGACGAGTTGTCTAGGTAGTCTCTGGAGCAGCCAGAAGGCCCCTTCTCTCGGAGACGAACTTGGGCCGTCGGCCTAAGTGACCGGGTATACTCCTGGCAGAACGCGGAATGCGAAATCACATCGTAGTTTACAGCAGCTGGGAGCAAGCCGCACCACACACCTAATGAATCGTATTCCTCTAAGCTACGTGTGTGAGGCGATATGGCTTGACAGCGCACCTAAGCCGTGTTGAACATGCATTCGGGTCCTCTAAAGCTCTGTGGCCGACTCACGATCCGCAGTGGGCAAGCATACATTCTCCGACAAGGTCGCGAGGCATCACTTCTACTTTTTACTTTCACTCCCGCGTCAACATTGAATCCCGTCAACTCGGATCAGTGGAACAATAGTAAGAGCCGCTTGCTTCTCCTGGGTGGCGGTCGTTGCCTCGTTGACATCAACGTTCCCTCAGCGTTCTTCTGAATTCGCCTCGGGCTCAAGGTAAACACACGCTCACAACGATATCAGCCAAGTCAAGCATCATTCAATGTGGTTTCGGTGACAGGCGGTATTCTTACAATGGATTGTTACGTACAGTTTTCCGCGAGCCGAGAATGCATCTCATAGGTCTAACTGCCTTTTGGTGGCCATAATAGAGTATCGTTTTATTCCCAAAGCCCCGAACTATCAAGGTCTGCCCCTCCGTTCTAGAAGAATCCTCAATATTTCATCGTAACCTCTACTGGAGGCACAAGCAACGGCTTCAGAGGTAGCATCTGCTCCCTTTTCAAGAAGCATCCTGACTATTCCCTCGTAGCCTTGCTGTGAGGCATGCGAAATTGCATTGCCTGCATTTGGATCTGCCCCCTTTTCAAGAAGCATCCTGACTATTCCCTCGTAGCCTCCTCTGGAGGCATACGAAATTACATCACCAGCATTTGGATCTACCCCCTTTTCAAGAAGCATCCTGACTATTCCCTCGTAGCCTCCTCTGGAGGCATACAAAATTGCATAGCCAGCATTTGGGTCTGCCCCATTTTCAAGCAGGATCCTGACTATTCCCTCGTAGCCTTTCTGTGAGGCATACGAAATTGCATAGCCAGCGTTTGGGTCTGCCCCCTTGTCAAGAAGCATCCTGACTATTTCTTCGTAAACTTTCATTGAGGCGTACATCATTCCTTCATAAATTATTGGATTTGCTCCTTTTTCAAAAAGCATCTTCTGGGTTTCTTCATGACCTGCCATAATTGCCAGATCGACTGGTGTTTGTTTATTGAAATTCTTCTCATTGACGTTTGCCCCTTTTTGTACGAGCAGCCTAACAATGTCTTTTCGGCCAGCCTGAGCAGCCCAGGTCAAGGGTGTATGTTTTTTGAGCGCCGTAACATCTCTCCGATGGCTTAACCCCTCCGTGATGTCGCCTCCATTGTAGATGTGCGAATCCAGGCCTAGTATGGCGGCCAAGGCGTCTTTATGACCATTGGCTGCAGCCGCAAAAAAGGGGTATATGTACCTTTCTTCTGAGTGGCGAGCATGAATTTCGTCTTCAGATATTGTGCGGATAAGCCTCGCGAGCCCTATATCTGCAAGGATATAGGCTAGTTTTGCTTGCGGACTGTAACGTCGGACTTGATATCTTTCGAACTGATTGTATATGGGAATCCATGCAGAAAGAGGGAAGTCGGACAGAAAAGTTTCCTGAGAGACCGCCAGCTCGGCATCATCCGAGTGGGAGAGGATATGCTGACTGGCATACTCCAAGAACGGAAAGATTTCAACATCCTCATCGTCATCTTTCGAATAGGCTGCTGGCGACCGTACCGAGAGAGATCCGGGTGCCACATAGTAATTCATGTAGGCGTAGCAGCACTGCTTGAGTCTGTCGTGGCCCTTGCACTCCCAGTCATACCCAACATCAGGCCATAATTCCTGGAGACCCTTATCTTTGACGAGGAAGTCTCGAACCGATTCGTGGATGAACTGAACGGTTGGCTGATTCGACTTCGTAACTTCAGCAAGCCCTTTCGAATAGCTGATGACACAGCTAGTGATAGTATCGCTAGAGTCTAGGCTGTCTACGTCGGGTAATTCGTCGTCGACCAGGCCCTGTGGAGATAGTCCAGACCATAGAGCATGGTAAAACTCTCTGGGTCGCAATGGCCGCTTCGCCAACAGAATCCATAGGACACACAGAAGCAACTGGTCCATGTTCTGATTGTCTCGCCTCAGGATGTCCTTGAAAAGCTCGCTCAGTTGGTCTGGAATGTCTTTGAGCCTCTTATTAAGAGCTAGGCGGCCCCTCCCGTTTTCCTTGTTGAGAATGTCGACAACAAGGATTACCCACAAGAACACACCGGCGGCTTTCTCCAGAATCTGGCCTTGCAGCTCATCGATAAGCTTGGGGTCCTTGATATGTAAGCGGCTCGCTACGTAGTTGGTCAGGTCGCTAACATGGCCGGGTTGGCCATCCAGGATAAGGCATATGCCATGTCGTATGTTGATATAAGGGTAGTGTCGACTCGAGAAGCAGATACGGAAGTGGTGTCCATTCTCCGCCGACTCGTCTGCTAGCTCCTCAAGATCCTGAACCATGGTCCGTACCTGCTGTTCGTCGCATTCGTCAAGGGCGTCGACAAAACAAGTGAATGGGCGTGAGCCGAGGCGGGAAACCGAGGTCGCGAAGATGTCCTTGAGGATATTCAAAGAGGGGCACCCACTTTGAGCACGGGGAACAATGTCAGGGTCATCCAGCACGGTTTGGACATCGGGGTAGCCTTCCAAAAGTTGGAGGATCAGCGAACGATACATTCCTGCAACAGACTTTTGCAGTTTCTCGCCTCGCGCATGAAAGAAGAAGGAAGCAATGACACCTGGTATCTTGCGTGTCTTTTTTGTTCGTAAGTAGATGAACTTCATAATTGTCGATTTACCGGCTCCCGGTTTGCCTCGGATCCATAGGAAACCACGGTGTTCCTTCATTTGACTGGGGTTGAGCCAGGCCAGGTAGTTCGGGTGACTCAAAAACCACTGGCAGGTTTTGGCATGAGCAGTCTTGATGCCGACTTTTCGAGATTCGATGTTGTCAAATCTCAACGAATCCAGCAAGTTTCGCCGTCGGTCGTCCGACGAGTCGTCATCAGCGGCTCGGGTTTGGACCGTTCTAGGTCCAGATTGCGGGAACTCTGACGGCTGAGCGGATTGAAAACTATGAGACTGATGGAAAGGTCGTGTGTGACCATGGGCGTTAGGAAGTAATGCCAGCAGTTCTGTAGTGTACGCAGCCGCCGTTGCCGCAGCGTATCTCTGCCATTCTTCATTCTTATGAGAATCTGAATAATCACAGATCCCCCGAATTGGAAGGCAAGGGAGAATGTCCATGAGACCAGCGGCCTCCATTTCAAAACAAACAGCATCCAGCTGCCGGGCAACGTCATCCCGGACAGTGCCGCTTCTCATGACTTGGTTCCCAGACGCAATGACACCATAATGTATGGATGGGTCCTTCGAGAACCGCCGGCGTCGTAGTGTCAGCTTCGACTGGTCGCATCTTCTACAATCAGGCGCAGAGGCATCGTGCTCGTATGTCGCGGCGAAAAGTTGATCGGGCAATGCTGGACGATAGTAACTATGGTGCTTTCCCAGCTTTTCTTCAAGGATGCTTGGGATAAGGCTGGGCTCCAGCTCATGTTTGCATCGTAAGGCCGATATCGCTGAACCGAATGTTTGGTGAGGAGTCTTGGGGACTGCTGTGCGTCGTATTTGACCGTCTTCGACGGTCTTCCCTAAGTCATATTGCATCACCCTCGTTCCAACTACAATATCACCCAACCTCACGTCTGCTGTCATGCTCGGCGCACCGCCTCCGATCCCGACCATTAGGCCGAGGCTGACTGCCGGGAATGTCCGTCTCAGGTTCGTCAGCACGTTCGCTGCGTTGTTTGTTCCATACTGCGCGTTGGGCAGGCACGCGATGACCACGTTATGTCCCTGGATGCTCCCCAACGAGTAGGTGTTACTGTCGTTCGTAAAGGCGACTGGGGCTTGGTGTTCCTCGTCCAGCATGGCCCGAGCAGCTGCCATTTCTATGTGAAGGGCGCAAATCCAGGCAATGACATAGCAATTGTGTGGTAGAGAGCGCCGCGCATTCCTGGGCTCGAAAGCGTCTTCGGTTGAATCATGATGCGAGGTTTTTTGTCGCCGCGGAATGTGAGAAGTTTCGGCATCTTCATACTCTTGCCAAGGTCGCCTGCGGTCCATATCTCCGTGACGTGGTCGGTAGGTCGAGTATCGAGAACAGGTATTGGTATGTCAGGTGTCGCGAAACCAGGGATAGGTGAGAGATGGGATATGAAAAGATGTGCACGCAGCCTGATCTGACGAAATCCAACCGCACCTCCTCACTTCTCGAGCCCCCCCCCCCCAGGCTGCTCATTTTACCAACCAATAGCTTAGGATGGCGCCTGTCCGTCTTGGTATATATGTAGCCAATTAAAACAGAAGTTGAAGACACTTTGCTGCAAGGGCTAGTTCGCCAGCCTACCCAGTGTAGTTCTGCTGCCATCGACAACCAAAAAATCGCAGGATCATCAGTATTACGTGCAATAATTTGACCGTTACTTTTGAATGTAATCAAATACCTGCGTGCTGCACGAGTTGCGCCGCTCCAGGTTAGCGGTGCCTCATGAAATCCCAAGCGGATAGAGAACGTTCATCTCATCCCATTCCCACCAGAGAGACCTATTACCCAAGACGGGATTTTCAGGATCAGGGTAACACATGCGGCGGCCCCAATAAACACGGTGATGACACGGCTCGACCGTTTCTTCCTCTTCTTTCTCTCTCTTCGAGCAGAGACTCAGTCATTTGCGTACTTCGCCTCTCTCGGTGACGTTAATTGTTTTTGGAGCCAGCCACGGCCTCCTCACTGACCAAGCTGATTAGGGTTGTTGTTCAAGCCAGCCTTGCCATGGAATTACTGTGAAGGGAAAGTAAGGTAATCTGTGTTTTCAATCTATTAACAAGCTGTTATTCTATGGGTCGTAATAGTCTGAACATCGTGAAAAGCGGCTGGGCCAGGCTCTGCAAAATGGCGCTTGGTGTGAGGTTTGAAGGAAACGGCGTGCTTCATCGACGAGTGTGGTGTACGTATGTAGAAGTTTCATGTCCATTGTATCCCTCTCTCTTCTATCAGCCTCCACACAACTCCTCTCGCTACATCCCTTGACTGCGCGCACCCCCCTTTGCAGCCATCTATCAATACCCCCCCAACAGTGCAGTCGCCTCAAGCTGTGCCGGACACGGCCAGCCCTATTATCAACGTAACGAAAACGTGCCGCAGAACCTGACCCAATGCTAAAAAACCCCTGCAACCGCCCTGCGCCGTGCTGCGCTGTACATTATCAAGTTGTATGTTTTTGTTTCTCTCCTTAGAAACAGAAAGTTCTTAGTTCAAGAAGGTCCCAGTTCCCGAGTTGAGATTTCCATGCCAGTGATTTTATGATGCCCTCCAACGGTTCCTACGGAGGAACTACGTCGTAGCGCGGATGAAGAGAAAAACCGGAAAGAAAGGCTAGTGTGTTCGTCATTATCCAGGAGCAGCCAGTTGTGCAACTATGTGCCACTCCGTGGTCGTCATGCGGAAGAAAGTGTAGCTCGGAGGATAAATGAGTCTAGTCGGTCGAGATGAAGAGTGGCGGACATAGGGGACAGTGGTGTGTTTGGAGAGTCATCAACCAGGTGTGGCCGCCTGAGTGCATTCAAACACAGATCCGGCGTCTGGCTAGGTTGTGTCCAGTGGGTGTTTATATAGTGGTGGAGCAGTCTCAGCCGTCCTTTTGGCAACACGAACAAGAGCAGAAGCCAAGATTCTAACCTGCGACGTTGTTAGTTGTCTTGCCTCCTCGAGACTGGATTTGGGAAAAAGGACAAAACTTACCACAGCACAGCACCTTCATGAACTTTTGGAAGCCCGTGGGCTGAGGCTCGGCAGGTCGACCGTTAGGCTGGGCCTGCTGCTGGCTCATCGGCGCCTGTTGAGGGACGTTCTGGGGGAGGTTGCGGTTGCTGTTCTGAAACTGGGCCTGAGTCGAGCCGGTGGGGGTGGCCATGTCCCGAAGACCCCCGACTCCGCTGCCCCGTTGCGCGCTCAAGGCGCCGGGGGCGTTTTGTTGACCTCTCGACTTCGCCATCTGCTTGATCGGAGAAGGAGGCGGGGGTTGCGCGGCGTTTAAACGGCCGACAGTCAGGTTCTGTGGGTTGTTTAGGTTTGCAGCACCGCCCCGGTGGCCGCTGTGCAGTTCCATCTGGGACGGGCCGGGTCGAGCATTTGGGTTGTGGAGGTATCCCTGGTTGTGACCCTTCATGGCGTCCCACCCCTTGCCCGAGTCCTTGGAAATCTTCATCCAGTCGTACTCGCCGTCTTCGACCTCGCCGGTGTTCTTCAGGGCCTGAGTGAAGAGCTCGCGGAGGTAGTCGTAGTCAGGTGTGTCCTCAAAGCCGAGGTTACGCACGTACGTCAGGTACTTGTTGAACTCGTCGGGGAATCCCTCGCAGAGGTCCTTGATAGGAGTGGTCTGCTTCTTCTCACCAATCTTCTCGTACTTCTGCTTGTTAGTGGCTGCCTTCAGTCCTTGCCAGGGAAGACCGCCTCTCAAGAAGTACATGAAGACGTGGCCGAGGGCCTCGAGATCGTCGCGTCGGGATTGTTCGCGGCCAAGATGGGTATTGATACTCATATAGCGAGCGGTTCCAGATAGCGACTTTCGCTCACGATAAGGGATGTGTTGCTTCGTCTTGGGGTCGCGGTACTGCTTGGCCATGCCGAAATCGACGACGTGAATGACGTTGGACGCCTTGGTGCCCGGTCTGCCGATAAGAAAGTTATCGGGCTTGATGTCACGGTAGATGAGATTCTTCTCGTGGATAGTTTGCACGCGAGACAACTATGCCCAGTCAGATTAGCCGCGTTGCACACGACAACTCCCAGTCCACTTACCATCTGCTTGGCAACCATGACGACGGTCTTGATGGTGAATCTTCTGCCGCAGTGATCAAAGAGGTCCTCAAGAGAGGGGCCGAGGAGGTCGATCACGAGAATGTTGTGGAGACCCTCCTGGCCGAAGTAGTAAACGTTGGGGATGCCGGCTTGAATACGGGTTAGCGATGTGTATGATGCGAGGGCAACAAGGACAACAACATACGGCATCCGACGAGAATCTTGTACGTGCGATACTCATCTCGCAATTGAGGAGCGTCACTCTTGCGCGGCTCCTACGACAAGATACGGGATTAGTCAAATGTGGCTGCAACGCAGGATCACCGCGACGCCGCAGGCGATGCGGTGCCTGATTGAGCGAAGCCGACGACGTACGAATTTGATGGCGACCTGTTGGTTGTTTAGGAGGTTGGTGCCCTCGAAGATGACGCCAAAAGAACCCTCTCCAATCTTCTTTCCTACACGATAGTGCACGCCGACGACGTTGCTCGATGAGGAAGCCATTGGGTGCAAGGCTTTGGTCCTTTTACGGACCGTGGAATCGTGGCAGAGGCACGGTGGGTATTCGTCTCAATCGGTGTGGGAGTAGGCAAGTCGGTCGGAGTCGGAGGCGGTCTGATGGATCGATCGGCTTGGATGCAGAGGAAGTAAAAAAGAGGACGATATCTGAAAACGATGATGAGGGTCGCAGGTCAGCTAGCTGCTCGATATCCCGATGCCCATTGAGCCGACTTTTTCGGGCGAGGCGAAAAATCAGGCTCAAACCGAGAGGGACGGGGAAGGGGATGGTGGTTGCTGGGAGGAGAGGTTTTGGAAAGGAAGGATGAATGGGGAAGAGAATGGACGGATTTTTGGGGCAGTGGACGGATGGCAGCCGCAGACCGCAGAGGCGAGGGATTATAGTGGGTAACACGCCCCCGGACCACATGCACGGGGAGTGCGAAGGGAAGAGGATGGAGGCTGGACCGGGCTGGGCTACTTTGCACCTTCGTTGGGGGTTGTATTGGTGGGTGCAGTGCAAATGGAGCAACCGTCCCAAGGGGGAGGAGGGAGGCAGCAAGCAGTAGGGAGGGAGGGAGGGAGGGAGACGGCAGAGGAAGACCGAGGGGGGAGAAAAAAGTTGAGACGGTCGGTGGTGCACTACTAGGTTGTGCAGTACCTCAGTAGGCACCGAGCCATGTTGTTGGCTCGGTGCCGGGTCGGACTGGGCACGCACACACGCGCGCACACACACACACACACTACACGCTCACGAGTCGCCAGGGCTGTGGCCTGAGGCCGAAGGTGAGGTGAGGGAGGGTAAAGGTGCTGATGGTTTAGGGTGTATGTAGTGCAATGTGCAATGTGCAAGGGCATAAGGTAGTGGCAGGGGTACAGCTTGTGCTGATTGTGCTGAGGCGAGGCCATCCGTTCGTTGGTCGTGCATCGCATCATACATGGCCTTCTTGATTTCCACTCACCTTGGCTTAGATCCGTTTCCACCGTCAGCTGGAGGACACTATTTCTATCCTCGGAATACGGCAGTCGACGTGAAGATTAATTGTTGCTGTTTTTTTTGCCTGGGCCGTCGGTATATGGGACTATCCAATCCAATGCCTTTGATTCGTCTGCTGTCGACGGAATGTCTTGTCTCGGGGGTGACGGAACGAGGCGGTGCGAAGGCTGAGTCGTATCTCGCCGTTGTCGGATTGGGGCCGGCGAATCGTCTCCGATCGAGGCTTGTCGACGCGAGAAGAAGCGCGGTTGGGAGGAGAGGGGGGGAAAGAGGGAAAAAAGAGAAGGAGAAGAAGGAAGAAGGGGGAGAGAAAAAAGATAGATGTCACTGATGGTGTCGTCAACGGTCGAGCTGAAATTGCACCGCAAGCGAAACTTCAACTTCTCAATGACCAAAACAGCCTTGTATCTCTCACCGTGGTCCACACTTGTTCACTTTCGGCGAGGGAAGCCTGGATGAGGAGAGGGGGGGTCCGGAGCAGGTCCGGGTTCAAGGTCCAGGTCCCAGTTCCAGGGTTGGGAAAGTGAGCGGCCAAACGAGGTGAGTATCGGAGGGAACAAGAGAGAGAGCCACGAAGTATGGGCGGCGGTCCGTTGAAGAGGGGGTTGCGCCTAATTTCAATAATGGACGAGGGGCCCGGCGCGGAATGACACGGCGAGTGGAAAGGAAAGCACCTCCTCCATTTTGGCTTGCCGGATTCCTATTCAAACTCGGGATTGGTTCACGTTGCAAATGGAAACGGTAGCAGACGGCCACCCCGAGCCGGCTTTCTCAGTTCCGTCTCTCTTCTTCCCTCTCTCCCTCCTTCTCGGCTGGCCTCCGGATCGTCCTGATGAGAATGTGAGTAGGTGCTTCGGACAGATTGAGGTTGGGTTGTGAGTGGCGCATTGTCAACCGGCCCTAGCTTACTTTATGCTACCTACCTAACAAGTAAGGTAGGTATGTTGCAGTCCTATGGTAACAATGAACTGGGCGGCTATCAACAACTAACGGGCGCACAGGCCAGCCGATGGCAGCGGCGCTCCACCTCACAAAGGGGAAAAAATCCATTGAGTGCCTGAGGATTTGAGTTCTAGACACACAGGCGCGCCAGAAGGAAAGAATAACGGAACAACGTGGAGGCACGTACCTCTGACTAGCGAAAAGATACATCGGTACCTACATACATGTCGTGGAAGGAAGGTACATTGCCTTACCGATACCTCGAGCGGAGCAGACCTGCCCATCGGCGGTGGGTTCTTGGCTGCCAAGGCCCAGGCAAGAAGGTCCCGGTACCTGTCGTCACCCCAATTTCCCACCAATTTCGCATGTACCGGAGCCGACTTCTGTTTTCGGGTCTGCTACACCGTTCTCCCCAAGTCGCCCCAGTTTGCAGTACGATCTTCGTTTCTTCCTCCCCAACCCTGCCTGCCCCCTCTCTCGCTCACAGCGGTCTCTCTACCTAATTGTCCGTATCCTCTCTCATTCTCACGATGTAGTTCGTATATGATCTAGTCGGAGAACCCACGCCGTATTCGCCTCGTCTTGTCCCAATCTCTATACTAATCAAATGCAGCCTCCTATTTCCATCATTTTCATAGGTAGGTAGGTAGGTAGGTAGGTAGTATGGCGGACGTCCGGCGCTCGCCTTCCTTCAGCAGCGTCGCTCATTCGTCTGGGCTGCAGCCACGCCGCCCTGCCTGCTGCCAGTTACCTACAGCAACCACTCATCACCATCATCGCTGTGTCATCGTGTGCCTTGTACACTACAGTTCACGACCAACGACGGGAGACGCTGACACTGTACCGGGACAGGGTTACGGCAGACGCCAACGGTTAGCCTGTCCAACGGCTTGCCTGCTGCCCAGGGGCGATGGGGCACGCTGCATGGCCCCCTTCTGCCCGTACAGGTAGGTAGGTAGGTAGGCATTGTGGTTATCCTAAGCCAAGCCAAGCCCAAACAGCATCGGAAAGCTGCGCTAGACACGACCCTAGAAAATGCACGGATTGTGCCCTGTGCGGGGACTGAGGTCCGCTGACGGCCTGGTAGGCGTCCGCCGCATATTTCGCTTTGTTCCCGTGGATATGGGGAGTTCGACCTCCTAGCCGCGAAAGTCCTGTCGTGACTGTTTATTCGTTATCCGGCCGTCGACCCCTTTCAAGGGAGCCCAGAAACCTCCACACAAGGGGTGACGGACAGTCTGAGATTTGTCTGACTCTAAAGGAATGGAATAAGACGCCAAATATGGCGCGTCGTCGTTGACTTGGTCACGATAAGCGCATCAGCCGAAAGCACCCTGAACCTGGCTGAATTCCACTCCCAGGTTTCCAAACATCAAATACCATCTTTTTTCGTCACTGTTTTGCCGGCAAGACTTGACGACATCCTTCCCGAGGCCATTCTACCCGACTTTTAATCCCTGCGCATGCTGTCTGTTCCACGTCCTGTTCTTGGCGCCTGACATTGCACAACAGAGACATTCAAATGTTCCGTATGGCATAAACGACATGCCCTGTGACCCTACACAGTACACGGTCCCTTATCCTGCGAAGGATAAGGGGAGAGTCTCGTCATTGGCAATGGCATCACGGCATAAATCATGACCGGAAACAACAAGCCTGCTCATACAAACTGCTAATAGCCAGTTACCTGTTCAACATGGAACATGATGCTAAGAGAAGGAGAGGGGAGGAAAGAAAAGAAAGGAAAAAAAGAAGGTTGGAAGACAGGAGGATCACCAACGAGAACCCACTTGTCTGCACCTTTTGCATCTGATGGAGCGCCGCTGTCCAATGGCTTCTTATCCTGCAGCAGAACCTTGCTCTTACCGGACTGGACCTGCAGCGGTGCTACAACCCGGCTTGTCTAGCTCCCACCGCCGAGGTGCCGCCCGAGATGCGGTGAAAGACCGCCCCGTTTCCAGTCGAGCTATATGCGAAGTACACTACAGCTGTGATCAACCAACAAGTGCCTGTCTGCTAACGCGGCAACAGCCTGGCTCCCGCCTCCAGTGCCTCTCTCTCTGTGCAGGCTCTCGGGTCCCTTCTCACCCTCCCCCAACACAAGCATAGTGCACATGCTACTAGTAAATGCCCATCATCCAATGTCTGGCAGAGGCGGCTCGACGAGCAAACTATTCGCCCTCCATCCCGCCCTATGGTTTCACTTCTGCCTCCCACATCCCCGTCAGCTGGCCCTCCTCTTCATCTTCAACTTTCGATTGAAACGCTACCCCGTTCCCTCATCTAGAACTCTGGCAAGCCTCAACCATACCCGGGCTTCCGGCGTCCATCCATGGCGCTTCATCCAATCACCTGCTCCCGCCAACCTGTCGAAACTACAAATCCCGGCCTAGCTTGTGACAATCACGGGACAAAGACGCGCGCAACGCAGCCACAAAACCGTTGTTCGTGCGCCACAAGTCTTGTTTGACGGCGTTTCCCTCCCTTTGACGGGTGTCTTTTGTTCTCATCAAGTCCAAACAGACAATCCGGTTGATTGATATTGTTCTTCCAACAACACCTGACCAGACGGGTCTGCAGGGCACCTCGGGGTTCGCAAGTCATGTCTCGAGACACACGCACGCCGCCGTGAGTAATGCCAGGAAGAGGCCCGCCCGCCCCCCCTCGGCACGGTGTGGCTTGCTCACCCATAGGTATTATCATCATCAGGAGCCCTTACAGCTGCTCCTCTTTTGCCTTGATGGTGGTGACATGAATCGTGGCAGAGTTGTCGGACGCCAACCTACGACCTAGCCTGCCTCCCCCCCCCCCGCCCAATTTGTGCCATGGTTTCTCCGATTTTTACGTTTAATCAACACACCTTGGCACAAATCCAAACAACGAGTACAAGGTCGAGGAGAACACAACCCGCATCCCGCGTCAGTGCTGACGTTCAAGAGGGGGCAAAAAGGGCGTCAAAGAACGCCGAAGAACCCACGAGGTCGTCCAGGTAGATTCGCGGAGAGACCCAAGTCCTAGTCAGCCTACGATATTCCCGCGGCGACCTTGCCTTGCGGGTTCACCACCTGACTTCAGGGAAAGGCCGAGTCCCTGCTGCAACGGTTCTGCTCTGGGCACCACCTTTACGTAGGTGCCGCGCGGGCGACGCGGCGAGCCTCAAACTGGAGAAGCTTCCCCCCCTCCCACTTGGCTAGTGCTCTCTGCTCGGGGAGGAAGCGCCGCATGGCCCATGAGTTTCCTCGACGGCTTCGATAGGCCAGCGCGGGAGTGTCATCTCAGTGGAAGTCAAGTGGGCAGCCGGTCACTGGCTTGGAGCGAGTAGCAAAATGTGTGGTTTAGTATATTGCACACGATCAGCATTAGAAAGATGTCTCAGCGTCTCTCAGCACAAGACCGCGGGCGCGCGCGTGCTATTCTGGACTGCAGTGATGAAGGTTGCAAACTTCCCCACCGTCTTGGCGGTCGAGTATTACGTCGACATCGCCATTAAACCGCGATCCCCGGCAATTTCTGCCCCGGAGCGTTTTCCCGTGAAGCAGGGGCGCGTGTACGGCAACGCGTTGTGGGTCATCATCGAAGTGTTGAAGAGAAAGAAAAAGAGAAGAGAAAACCACCAAATGCTGAGCATGCTACACCCCGATGGCGAGAAAGTTGCGCTTCCCCGTTCACCAGGCCGTTCAAGTAGACAGGCCTGGAAGCACTTCGCGGCGGCGTCTGGGAATAGGATCATGTAGAAAGGGGGGACGCAGCAGCGGACAGAACCCTATTCGAACAGGTGTATGCTCATATTCCCCACTTCATTTATCTCATTTCAAACAGAAACTACCCCCAAGGAAACCCCCAGCAAGATGCTCGTAACGTTCGTGTCTGATTGATTACCAACACTACTGTGACTATAGTCGGCCAGCTCTCTCCCCGGTCGCTTCCTGGTACGAGGACCGAGGTGTTGTATGTTTTGTATGTATGCATATCAGAGTCTCTTTCTTTTGTTGCTCTCTAGCCGTCCCAGCCATCCTGATTCGTTAATGATAATAGTCGAATGACAAAAAAAGAAGAAAGGGAAAAAATGCTGCCTGCCGCGCCGTGGCGCCTGTTCTCAGAGCAGTTGATGGATGAGGGCGAGAATGATCGAAAAAGGGACATTCCCAAAAAGCCAACAGCTCGATGAGGGCTGTTATAGTGACACCGAGAACCCCGTCAACACTGCAAAGACACCAACGATGAAAATGCCCACCATGTGGCAATGAAATACCCAAGCCCCCCACCAGAATACGGACGCATACTCTATTCCAATCCACCTCAAAAGACGACACATCGTGGCAGTCGAGTTCGCACTCAAGAAACCATATGGTCAATGTACCACTAGTGCACGCCATTCGCCTTTCCGTTTGTGTGCTCATCCGACGCCCCCTCCGCGGCGGCCCTCGTCGCCTCGTCCACGGACTGCGCGACGGTAGCCTCAGCCATCTCGGCCGCCGTGCGAGCCCACTCCTCGAGACGCGCCTTGTCGATGTACTTGTGCAGAACCGAGTCCTCCCACTTCATCGTATCCATGAGCTTGTCCCTGTAGGACTTCTCCATGGAGGCGAAGCGGCTGTCGAGGTCAATGACGTAAGCGCCCAGCGAGTCCGATGGCCGGGGCGGCTGGAACGGATTGTCAATTGTCTCTGTTTGAGAGTCAGTGAATGAAGGAAGATATGTAGACTGGGGCTTGTGGAAACTTACGGTATTGATAGCAGGAAACCAAGGCGCTAAAGAGCGTGGTGCGGGCCAGCTTTTCCTCAACGATAGAGTCGTCCTTCAACTGGGTGTCGTTAAGCTTAGTCCAGTCGTCACGGATGAAACAGCGTCTCCAGATGAGGCGCTTGGCCATCTTCAATTCCTCGCCCTGAAGAGCGTACGAGGCTGCGACCAGAGCAAGGTAGAAAGGATCGGCGATATCGGCAGCAGTTTCGGGCGAGAGGCTGATGAGCGTGAGCAGGTCAATAAGAGACATGACGTCAAGTGCCTCATGTCTGAGGAGCCGTCTCATGCTGTTCTCGAACAGCTGAACCAGTGCTTTCTGCTTCTTTGGGATGTACAAGCAGTGGTTTTCCATGGCCAGTTGCAGCTCTGCGCTCTCATCCACAGCCGTCTGGATAGATGGGAAGACCTGGGCGTAAAGCTCGTCTTGAACTGTGATGAGGCCCAGCTGGCTGTCGATGGCTTCAATCTTATCCTCGGACCCAGAGAGTCCCTCGGTCTCATTCTTAGTGCGCTTGAATCCGAAGAGATCGGAGGGAGGCGCTTGCGAATCGGCCATGAGTGACAGCTTTCCAAGGCTCAGCTCAATCTTCTTGTTCCAAACTTGCTGCTCCCGGGTGAGGCCAAGGTCAAGAAGCGTCTCTGCTGCGTGGTCCATGTCGTCCTCGCCTTGGATGTCGTTGATCCAGGAAATCTTGGCCAGCTCAGGCTTTTGTCGAAGAAACTTCGTTCTGAATCCGTGGTTGTCATATTGGAAATCTAGAACAGCTTGAACGCCGGCATTGTCCAACAGAATGTCGTATGTTGGGAAGGCAAAGGCCTCGCCATACTTGTCAAAGTAGTCGCCAATCCGCTTCTCCTTGGCCTCGGCCTTCTTGGTGAGTTCGCGAGCATCGGCTTGCGATCTTGAAACTGTCGCCTCGCTCCTGAGGCTGTTGATCTGCTCAATCATGGCCAGAGCCAGTGCCTTCCAACATCGGTGTTTCTCGGCAATGATAATGCTCTCGTCCCACTTGCCTAGGCGGAGAAGGGCAAGAACCTTGTCATTGCGGTCCCCATCATAGAGCTTTGCGAGATGATCTGACCATTTCTGGGCTTTCGCATCCTGCTGTGCGGCGTTCCAGCGAGACGCTTCGAGAAGCGATACAAGGTATAGGTCGGTGAGATTGGAGATCTCCGAATTGATCTTCTCGAGAAGCAATGGGTCCGGCTGCTTCGACTTGTCCTTCGTCTTTTCCTTTGGAGGATAGTATTGGTCGAGCCATGTGTGACAAAGCTCGAGAAGACGCTTCAGATTGTTGCCGATGTAGTGACACCCGGTCCATGGCTCGGGCAGATCTTCGTAGTTCTCGCGTACAATGCCGAAATCAAGCTCCTCGTCCTCTAGTCCGTAGAATGCAAGTCTCTTTTGTCGGTATTCCAAAGCCGTCATAAGAGCAACTAGGTTCACCTGTTGAGCCTCGTACATGAGACGAGTAATGTGAACATCGTCCATGATATGGTCCTTGTAAATGTACTTGATCACTTCGTAGGCCCAGGCAATAAAGATCTCGAGCCTGCCTACATCGTGAACGAACCAGTGCCTCACACGGTCGACCTCACCTGCACTACGGTTAGGGTTGGTCTTCTCATCCTGGTGGATGAACTCGACGATCTCCGCAATCAGATCCTTCTTGTCGTTGGCAAGCCGTTCATTCGTAAAGGCCTCATGGCGTTTCCAGAGAACCGTCGCAACCATCATCTTCTCAGCGTGGGAAAGCAACAGCCACCGGGTGTGACGGTCCAGGTCGACCTTGGTTGTCTTGAGATGCAGCATCAACCGTTCAAGAGCAAGACAACGGGTGCTGAGATTGTCTTCCAAAGACGCTGGCAGTGAGGAGATGTGCGTTGTCGAGGAGCTCATGATTTCTTGACTGAGCTGTAGTGCGGCTTCAGCCATTTCCCGGTCTGAGAACTGGACACCTTTCCTAACGTCGAAAATCAGAGGGGTATCTTGCTTGTTGCCAAAGAAGACGGCCTGTTCGAGCTTGCTCTTTGGCGTGACCTTCGGGGGCCTGTCACTGCCAAATCTATCGATATCTGTCGTAGTAAGTCGCACAATGCCCGTACCACGGACCATCAAAACGACTGCGGGGTTCTTCGTCTTTTGACGACTTCTGGACTCGTCGTGGCTGCTGTTAGCTGCCTGCGGCTCCTCAAACCCGGAGCCGAGAATCTCGGACTGATTGTTGTCGGAAAAATTAATCACATCCTCATAGGTCGGAGGAATGATGTTGTTGTCCTCCTGGAGTTGGGCGTCTGGCGAGTCCGGAGGAACACCAATAGACGCCAAAACCACGGCTTTGTCGAATATGAGGAACGCCACAAGGGCCGGTCGAGGGAGATGCAGACGAGGCCGAGATGATTGTACTGGATTTGCGGGGCTGAAGCGCGTCTTGTAGGAGGAGATCGGACGGACCATGCCGATTTGTGCAGAGGTTGGCGACATAATAACTTCGACCAGAGAGTAATGCGATTCCTTCTTTTTGCTGAGACTGACAAGCAACAGTAGATGTTGCAAGTTGACGTCCGTTGAGGCCATGGCATCGCTAAGCCTGCTCATATCTCGGTACTTGTCTTCCAAGCCTTTAGGGACAAAGGCGAAGTCAACAACTTCGAAGGTCTCGGGGTGGAAGTCGGTTGCTGCCAGGGGGTCAACTTGACGGATGGCCTCGACGATTTCTTCCTGCATGTCTGCCTCCACAATGGTCTCATGGTGTCCTCCGCGATGGATCTTCCAGGCATGGAGCCTGCCCTTGATGGTAGCGGCGACGACGTTTCGTTCGCCAACCCGAGAAGTGCGCTCCGCTCGAACAGCGGCGATGTCTCCACGTCCAGAACTTTGTTTCCAAGCATGGCGAATGCTGCCGAAAATACCGCCAGCCGTAGACCCTAGGCTTGTGCGGAGGAACTGGACCGAAATCGTGGGCCTGCCATGGCCATCTCGGACGCTCATGTAGGCCAGTCGGCCGCTGCTAAAGGCTAGGACGAAGCCGGCGGATTCGGCGTTGGTGATTTGAATAACCTTCTCGCCGGAGAACATGCCCGGTATTGAGCCCTCGACGCCATGTCGCTGCTGGCGGATGAAGTCCAAAGTCGCGGCGCTCGTGATGGATTCCCAGTACGCGATCTTACCACTGACGGGCATGACAACAACCAGGCCGGGTTCGGTTGACGAGGCTGATGGCGACACCAAGCAACCCAGCGGAAGAGGTTCTGATGAATGTTTTGAGGGATACGGGAGGGTAAAGGTGAATGTCTCGGGGGATTGGGAGGGGTCCGTGTACGGCCAAACAATCGCGTGAGTATGGGACAGACTGAGGGCATAGCGATTCGAAAAGATATCGCCGTATTGTTGAGCTTCACGTGATTGTTAGCGATGGGAAGCGCGCATTGAGTACCGAGAACTTACCTGAAGCATCTGCACGGATACGGTCTGGCAGCGCAGGCAGTTTGCTCACGGTGTAAGCGTTGTTCGTCGTCTGGCGGATGATGGTTAGCTTGGTTTAAGGGGGGGTAACGCGGTCCATTTGAACCTACCAAAACGACGCTTCCATCGCCCTTGGTTGGCCTGTCTCCTCCCTTGGGCTTTTTCGCGCGCACGCTGAGTTCTTTCCTCGGGGTGGGCGTGATGGGGTTCTGGTTCTCGATGCCGTCTTGTCGCACGTCGAGCGTCGCAACTTTATCGGACTTGACCTCGTACATATCGGAGCCCGGAGCCGTAGGCGCGGACACCTCAGGATTGACGAAAGTCTGCTCGGTCAAGGGAACGCGTTGGCGTTTCGCCTTTGGCTGATGTGTGACACTCTCATTGCTGACGGGTCGCTGTCTTCTTCTGCTTCGCGTAGCTGTGGCCGGCCCGCCCTCGTTCATGGAGGGAGAAAACATGGTGATGTCGAGCGACCGGGCGCGAAGTTGTTGAGGGGGAAAAGATCGGTCGCCGTGATGCTGATGATGTAGGTGGATAGGTGGATGTCGGTCAGAAAAACATTTCGAGGATGGATTCTGTGGCCTAAGGTAGGTAATGGCAAGGAAAGCGGAGGTCGGGGGGGAGTGTGGACGAAGGTGGTAGAGCGGATTTAGCAAATATGTGAGGGTGACGAAGCATCAATCGATTGGGTCTCGTAGAAAAAAACACTAGGTTGCTGCATCTGCCAAGCACGGACCAGCAGCACCAGCAGCTTCCTGCCCGGCTGCCCGTCCACTAATAGCAGCCTATGTCAGTCCCCACAGGCTGCCGGTGAGCAGCAGGTCAGGGCAGGTGTGCGGGTGTGCAGGCGTGCCAGCTGAGGCGGCGCATGGAGCAGCAATAGCACGAGGGTACCTGGGAGGCGGTACGTACCTACTTATTGGCGTTTCGTTGCTCCCGGCCGACAAGAAAAGGGCGTGATTGGACCACTCCGCGATCGAGCTGGAGTCCTCTGAATCGCCGCATTGGAAGAAAATAGGACCCTGAAAGTGGAGCCTGGGTACCTAAGCAACCAAGTCAACAACGTCACTCGGCCCTCGGGAACTCACCAGTGGAAACATGGATAGAACGAGTCTGATGTGTAGATGCTGAGAGAAATATCCACTAGCCACATGACAGTTCTCACTCTCCCTGAGTCGTTTCCCGCCTTAACATGCGCTTGTTCTCATCTCTTTGGTATATGTTCTAGAGAACCATATCTTTCCAGAGTCAACCAGCCAATCGGCTTCTATTCGACTCCGATTCAGGCGCCATCCGCTTCGATTCACTCATGTTCTCCGACTCTTTGAGTCTCTGACCCGGAACCGTCTTCAGAGACATAAGAGCAGTGATTGGCTGCGCTACTTAATGAGCCTGGACAACCAATAGACTCGGTTCTTCAACAACTGCCATTGAATTGACTTAGACCATCTCACGCACCTCTCTTCTCGACTCAAGTTGTGTGAGAACCGGCTGCTTTGTCGTCTGCATTTGGGAAACGCCGTGAGCAATCCACCTGGGCTTGGGGCGCAAGCGCAAGAGTCATTTTGTGCTTAATTCGGGCTCACTCCAGTCGATCTTGCTTCGCGACAGCAGTTGTGACATCGGCTTCATCCAGCAAGCACCTCACAGAGGGTGTCTATGCCTGAGTTGCACGGGATCTGCGTCATCGAGATTCACACCTCAAAGACAACTACATAGCTTGACTCGAGGCAGACTCGGTCCTCATATCGTGTCAGATTCACTCCATAGCAGTGTTACGACAAGGATTTGTCGATGAACTCTGGACACGATGATGAGCTATACAGTGCGGACAGCTAAGGCGAGAAAGATGGCCTCTCTCGTGCGGTATTACTCAACCGCCATGACCATCACCGACCCTCTCGTCAAATACCGCACTCTCGTCTCATCCAACACCCTCTCCCCGGACCCAGACCAGCACCGACTCGCCATCCACCTGCACAAGCTCTACGGCCGCCTCAAGGACTACGCCCCCGAGGTCGACTACAGCGAGCGCCTTAAACAGGTCGCTGACACGCCCGAGGCCCGCGATCCAGAAGAGGCAGCCGCGACGCTGGCCATGCCGAGCCATCCCATCTGGGACAACCCGCTGTTCAAGCACCTCGCCCGCAAGGCGACGCCGACGCCGAAAGACCAGAACCCCATGGCTCTGGTTCGCGTTATGACGAGCCTCGAGGGCGCCATCAGCATTAACTCGCCGAGGGGGTTGTTCCTGTCGGGCGAGGTCGGCGTGGGAAAGTCCATGTTGATCGATTTGTTGGCACAGGGTCTGCCGACGGAGAAGAAGAAGCGATGGCACTTCAATACTTTCATGCTGTACACTTTCTCGCAGCTCGAACGGTTCCGCCAGTCTCACCCGGAGTTAAGCGGCAACGAGAAGGAGTACTCCATGCTCTGGCTCGCCAAAAAGCTGGTTCAAGAGTCTCCGATACTGTTCCTGGACGAATTTCAGCTGCCCGATCGCGCGGCAAGCAAGATTCTCAGTCACCTCTTCATAGCCTTCTTCCACCTCGGAGGCGTTCTTATCGCTTCTTCCAACCGAATGCCGGAAGAGCTCCAGAAAGCCATTGGCGTCGAGTATACCGTCGCTCCCACCGACGGCTTCCTCAGGAGTCTCTTCCTTGGCGGAGCTCGATCGCGAGGCACTCTCCATAGCCAAAACGATTTTGCTGCGTTTGTGGAGGTTCTTAAAGCCCGCTGCGACTTTTGGCACATGGAGGGGGCCACTGACTGGCGGCGTCGTGAGACTGGAGAGAAGGTATCAATCGAGGTGGCGTCCCTTGAGGGAACTGGGCTTGTAGAAAAGCCAGTTGAGACCAAAGGAGGTAAGTTGAGCTTTTCTCTCAAAAGGCCTTCTTACACAGTATTGTAACCTAACGCCGTTAGAAACAAACAAACCCGCCAAGTACTTCTTAACACCCGAAATATCTGCCTGGACAACAGAGCTATCGGACCTCATTTCCAAACCTTGGACACCAGAAACCCTCACTGTCTACGGCCGCATGATTACGATCCCGCGCCAGCGCGACGGTGTCGTTTACTGGGACTTCAAGGACCTCGTCGCGACCTTTGGTCCAGCCGACTACGTGACCATGGCATCCACATATCACACCTTCATCGTCGACAACGTCCCGACCATGACAACGCTGCACAAGAACGAGGCCCGCCGCTTCATCACCCTTCTCGATGCCCTCTACGAGGCCCGCGGCAAGCTCTTCGTCCGCGCCGAAACCGGGCCTGATGATCTCTTCTTCCCGGACATACGTGCCGCCCAGGCCGAGGCGGACCTCGCCGCCGCCACGGCCGTCGCCTCCAGACTTGAGTCCGGGGAGGAAGTCATAGACTCGGACGCGATCCACTCCGAGACCATAGCCGAAGTGTACCAAGACCAAGCAGCGCCCTTCCGCCCCAACATCTCCTACTACGACACCGAGCTGCCCACCTCCAAATACGACCCGGACCAGGACTCGGATTTTGGCCACCTCGGAAACGTCAGCAGCGCCACGGGAGCCTCCAGCCCCAACTTCAGCAACACGGCCGGTTTCATCGGCGAGGACGAACGCTTCGCGTACCGCCGTGCCGCAAGCCGGCTGTGGGAGCTGTGCAGCGCGGCGTGGCACGTCCGAGGTGTGGGGGGTGAGCCTTCTGAGTGGTGGACACCCGTCCCGCGCACCGCGCGGCATTGGGAAGATTCGGCGCCGTCGAGGCCAAAGAGGGACGAGCCCCTGCTGCCGCGGCGGCAGACCGACGCTTCCATGGGCCCGTCTATACCTGTTGACGAGCCGTTCGGCACGGACAAGCTTGTTATCGAAAGATGGCAGGCTCTGGAGGAAGCAGAGCGGCGGCGCGAGGAATCATCTCGGGGGAGATGAGGCCGCCGGCAGAAGGAATAGACCGAAAAGGCAAAGATCGAGGTCATTGGAAGTCTCCGAATTCATGAGCCTGAAAACGTCGGTCTAAAGGGGGTGTTGGATTCGCTCACCGACCGGAAGCCGCCAGCAGCTATTCATTGAACTCAGATGTTTCCTTTTCTGTTGCACATTGTCATGTCGGTATTTTGTCGAATTTTTCGATCGCAGGCACATATCACGGCGCATAGCATAGCATTTTGGCGGTGCTGGAACATCTGAGTATACGTCGTACGGGTCGACGTCGTCAAGACCTTTGAGTCTTCGCATGGTAGATACCTTTACAGAGCTAGTCGTCTCTGGCTATGAATGAAAAGCCGCGATGGGCATCACGAATTGGGACCCTCCCTTCCGTCTAGTCTCTTTCAAACGCCCAGAACTCCAGAAATGCTCAAGACAGACAAACTGCTTTGCCCCCCCCCCCCAAACCCCGCCCTTGCCTAAAGACTCGTGACACCGGGCGTCCATGTCTCCCCGATCCTACGCACCTCCCCCTCGAACTTCTTACTCTTGATCACGCGCCCGCCGCGGCCTGAAACAGGGGCGTGCTCGTCGGGCTCGTAGAAGGGGTTCTGCAGCAGCCGGACGTACGCGTTCTGCACTGCCCGGAACACGACCCGCAGCTCCTGCTCCTGCAGCCCGACGGCGCCCCGCCCCTTGGCCGCCGCCTCGGCCGCCGCGCTCCCGGCGCCCGCAACCCGGCGCCCGCGCATGTCCACGACGACGACGATCTTGACGCCCGTGTTCGTCTCCCACCCGTACGCCGCGAGGCGCTCGTCGACGGCGTGTAGGAGGCCAACCTCGCCCGAGAGGCCGGTGCCGCTGGAACCCACGGCCGCTCCTCCGCCGGCTCCGCCGTTGCCCGAGGCGCCGTTGCCGTGGCGGAGCTCGAAAACGTCGAGGGTCGAGGACAGGAGGAGGGAAAACTGCAGGGGTGTGCGGATCGGCGCGAATGTGTTTGTCGTGGGGTTGTGGGACGGGAAGATTTGGATGCTGAGGGGGTTGTTCTGCGACGTCGTCAGTTAGCTTGTGTAGACTCCAATAGAGACGGTTGGGGAGAAAGAGAGGTAGAAGGGAGAGGGAATGGAGCTTGAGGTTCTGAGGGCAAGGCAGAGGTAGACAGCACAAGGCCGGCGAAGGGTGGACGGGGCACGTACGTTGCGGCTGATGATGCCTATGCAGGCTATCGAGGGAATCGTAGCCGCCATTTGTGCGCCTTTTCTGTGCGTGAGTTCGTCGCCCAGGGGCGTGGCTTGTCTAGTTTCTGGGCTCGAAGCGGAGGCAGACGCGGCGCGATCGTGGAGCAGGTAGTTAATCGTTTCGCGGTTGACCAGACGTCGTTCGTTTCCTGGCAGGTTGAGACTGAGCTGGGGTAAAAGGTACCTTTCTGTAGGTAGCTGATGTGGGCGGGAGCTTAATTGTTTTTCTGGGCCCCCTTGCTTCGCTCTCGACTGCCCCGCATCGAAATCAGGGGTCACCGGCCAGCTAGCTAAGCAGAGCAATCTACAACAGATGAGATTCTCTGAGCGTGACTTATTGGTAATCTGATGGGGGACTAGAAATGTGCTATGTCGAAAGAACCTAATAGAATGCATGGCTCTGGTGTTCAATAGTATATTTTCTACGAATCGTGCCTCCCTACAACAAGTAGTGTTACAGTGAACCAATACTCCAGCTCTAATTGTGAAGCATCGAAGCCGGACCTTCTGCAGAGCTCACGAGCCCAGTACAGAAAAAACAGGAAGCGCCTTGCAAAAGCCCCAGAAACACGCACGGAAACATACCAACAGCCCCTGGGCAGTATGGTCACCCCTCACTCATTCTCCTCCTCCTCCAGCCTTTCCGTGTCCTCCAACCCCCTGAGCATCTCCTCGATCTCGCTCGGGTCCGTGATGCCCCAGACGCCGCCGCCCTTGACCGAGTCCTTGCCCCTCATTCCCACCTCCTTGCCGACTAGATTGCGCCCGACCTTGCCGGGCCCGATGCCGATCCACCGTCTCACCTTCTCCTCCTGGTCAAGGTACTTGATACTGTCCCACCACTGCACCGTCTCGAGACACTGCCGCGCCAAAAGGTCCTTGACGTCCGCCTTGCTCTCGAACGGCCGTGCCGTCACGTTGCTCACGCACGGCACCCTTGCAGGGAACGTGATGATGTCCTCCCCTTCGCGCCCCTTGACGCGGCTCTTTCTCGATAGGATGTTCCTCACTACCCCGACGGCGGGTTTCATGAGCGGGCTGTGGAAAGGGCTATCGCTGTTCAACCTCACGGCGCGGGGGTCATGGCCGAGGAATTGCCGCACGTGCGTCGACAGGGTCTTGATGCGTTCGATATTGCCGCTCAGTACAATCTGGTTCTTGCTGTTGACGTTGGCGATGTGCACCTGCTCGATGGGCGGCACGTCCTCGGAGCTGTCACCCTTGGACCCAGCGCTCGAGTGGCCCACAAAGTCGTGGATCGCCGCGATCAGCTGGCTTAAGTACTGCGGCTCCGTAACGATGGCCACCATGCCGTACTCGCCGCCATGCTCCTCGACGGCGCGCCGTGTCGCCTCCGCCATGGCTTCGGCACGCTTCCGCACCAGGTACAGACTGTCCTCGAGTTCGAGGTAGCCGCCGGCCACCAGCGCGGCGAATTCGCCGAGCGAGTGGCCTAGCGTGACGTCGACGCGCTGGGCAACGTCGAAGTTGAACTCGCGCTCGAGGATGCGGAGGATCAGGATCGAGGTCGCCATAATGGCCGGCTGCGCGTTGGACGTCTTGGTCAGCGACTTGCTAGGGCCCTCGGCAATGGTGTCGGAGAGCTTAAAGCCCATGTAGTGGTCGATTTCCTCGATGATGGGCTTTGCCGTCCGCGGGAAGGCCTCAAGCCACGGTGTCATCATGCCGACTTTTTGCACTCCTTGACCTGCGATGGGTGTCATACACATGTCAGCTCTCCGTACTCCCTTCCTCGCCCGTCACCCAAAGCGGCGCTGCAGAGCTCACGAACCTGGGAAGAAAAGCGCCGTCCGCGGCCGCTTCCCTTGCGACGACGAGGAAGCATGTCGTCGACTCGTTCCGAAAGCTACACACGTCGTTGCGGCCCGCGTGCGACCGAGGCAGATGCGCTCATCGGCCCACGAGGCCGCGCCTCGGCGGATGGCGTGGTGGACTCTGGGAGCTGCAGTCATAGCCCAGAGGGAAAAGAGCGCCAGCTAATTGCGAGCTGGGGCAGCTAGATGATCGCAATCATGGATGTCTGCCCTCTCAACGTTAAGGTAGGTAGGGTGAGAAGGCGCAGGCGTTCTATAAGCAGGTATAGGGGACAATCAAAAGCAGGATGAGGGGCCTGCAGGATTGCGCCGAAGTCAAGGTGGGAAATGCGTCACGCACGACAGAGTTCATGCACTGCCCGCTCGCGGCAGTGTCTTAATTATGCGTTTTTGTGAGGAGGGGGAAAGAGAACGTGGTACGCACTGTTGGCGGACTGGACACCCAGGCCGGTCGTCTGGTGACGCCAATCGATGGCGGTTGCTGTCTAGCGGCCGCTCCTAGCCGAAGGTCCCGAGGCCGAGAGATTGAGCACTCCAATCGCTGGGGGGGGGGCATAGAGTCACCCCGCGATTGGTACACTGCTCTCTTCAGCACTGTTCACAGGTGCGTTTCGGGTTCCGCTACGCCGGGTGTGGGGAGCGTTGGGGGTCTGCGATGGATTGGATCTCCCTCAAGGACCAGGGGCCAATTGCCGCTGAATCGCCGACATGCCCGCTGAAGATCGAATCCCACCTCGGCTCATCCATCATGTATCTTTTTCAACGGTCCACGGCTTCCAGTAATGTGTGCTGTTTCTGTGGCTTGCCTGTCACTTCCTTGACGTGTCCGTCAAGAGGTGTCCACTAGCCTGTGCAGACCGCAAAATACTGGGATCGCTAGTCCCCCACTAGCCGTTGAAACTAAGCTCCCGTAAGCATGTGAATCTCTCAAACGACACCCGAGGACGGGCAGCTTAAACATTTTCATTATTTTATATCTGCTGTACCGTGCGTCTTGTCTAACACCGCGTTTCTACACCGCCCTTGCTGACTGTCAGGTACTTGACACCCTTGTATGGCTTCACGCCCTCTCCCAAGCCTTTGCTCTTTCGCGGGTCGATCATGATGCTTTCCACCTTGAGCCCGCTTGGCAGCCACCCCTTGACCGAGAAACTGACTGAAGCTGAGCTCGGCATAAGCATCTTGTTCTGCGCCACCTTCTTCGCATCCTTCTCCTCGTCTGCGGCCTCGGTTGTCTTCTTCGTCTCAAGCGGACTGCTCTGGTACGGCTCGTCGTAGCCATATGCCTTCCCGAACCCGAATCCGTTGGGGTCAAACTCGTCTTCGCTCTCATCTGCCAGCTGTCCCACCGCGGTACTTCTAAGACCGAAGTAGGACGTGCCGGAAGACAGCTCCTTCGTGGGGATGTGCCACTCGAGAACCCTTTCACTGGGGTTGAAGCTGGCATCTCCTTTGCTTGGCCGTATCTCTGACAAATTCCTAACCTCTGCCGGTAGAGGTACCGTAACCACAAGGTCCTCCAAGAGCGGCGACGACGGGGTACCGGGGTGAGGTCCTGCGAAGCCTCGTCCTGCCCCGCTGCCGCCTCTTCCGTACTGGCTTGCTGCTGATGGGCCGCTTGCCCCCAACACCCTGTTCACGTGCAGTCGAACCTCAAAATCAGAGCCTAAAGGGCCTAGTCCTGTCTTCATCTCGATGTTCACGGGTAGTTTGAGGTTGTTCGAGCTCAGACCACCACTCTTGCCGTTCGTGAACGGCAACAGGTCGACCTCGTAGCTGGCCAAGATGAACCGACCGTCTGGCGGTATGAAGCTGAGCTCGCCTGGCCTCTCCTTCCACCGTGCTAAACGTACACACGGGTGAAACACGGGGAGGTCCATGAAGCCCGCCAGGTTGTGCTTGCCAGACGGACTCGTCAAGTTCATGACAATGTCGGGCATGCCAGACACCTTGCACGTGAAGGCTATCGTTCCGTTTGCAAACGCCGCCAACGGTCTCCCTGAAGGTGCGAGCGTGACTGTCAGGGTCTCGACAATGTCTGCGTACATCTCATTGGACGTATGCCGCACGTTGGCTCTGCGCCAGGGTAGCGCCGGTGTATTCTGGGCAATCAACGATGGCGCACTCGAATTGGCGAAGCCTGTGCCAAAGTTTCCGCTTTTCCTACAGTCGTTCGTCAGTCGCGTATTCTCCTTGCGGCACGGTGTCCCTACCCTGGCAAATTGATACTACCCAGCAGCTTGCCCACCCAGCCTTCCACCTCCACCAAGTCCCTTAGCGCGTTCGGCTCCGTCGTGCTGATGGTTCCAGCGTCGCACATCTCGTTGAGAAGCTGCGCGACGACATCGTAGTTGCTCTCGATCTTGTGCGCCAGTAAGGGGGCGCCCAGGAACTCTTCAAAGACGTCGATGATACGGTGAATGAACTCGAGGACGAGGAGGGGTTCGATCTCGGACGATGAGGTCGCCAGGAACAGGAGGTTGGCGTGGTTGAGGCTGAAGACGAGTGTCGACGGGTTCGTGTTCGGGAGGTAGATCAGGTTCGGCCGCGGCGCAGGATGTTCTAGGTAGAGGGGCAGGAGGTGCTGCGCCGACAGCGGGCGGGAGGTGTACGTGTGCGACAGGATGGCATGGCTGCACGGAGTCGGTCAGTAGATCCTAGGTCGTTGCGATGAATGTGACTTACTTGTGCTCATCATAAATATGCAGCGCCTCAATAACGCCGTTCATTGTTCAAGTCGGCATTGGAGGCCGCGCCGTGTCGTCGGAGGGTGGTGGGGGGGAAGAGGTTCCTATCGGTGACAGCACGTCAGTGTCGGCGCTGGAGCTCCCCGGGCCTTTGGAGGGACCACTCATCCCGCTTTGGAGGGGCGGCGCCGCTCATGCCCAGTAAAATGTTATTGCAGGGGAGACGGCTCAGCCCAGCCAATCAGATTCAATGCAGGTGCAAAGCTTCCAGGCCATACAGTAGTTGAAGGTCGTAAGCATCCTATCGCCAAAAGCACATCAGTCAATCCAACCCTTTTGAGAGCCCGACGTTGAATAGTGTCACCATGATCGGAGGAGGCGACAAAATCCCAAGCGTGGGTACCCTCGACAAGCCCGAGAATCTCGACCAGCTTCTGCGTGAAGACCGTGGCGATGATTGCACATCTTGCAGAGTAGTTGGTGAGGACCCCTAGGCTGCCTGCTGCGCTCTGGAGGCCACCATGATACTAATTGCGATTCTCCCATGTACAGGAGGCGGCGCGTTCCTCGGTCTTGCAGCATATAACTACCTTACCGGCATGGGACACCTCGAACGGCAACGCGCGGCGATTCTCAAATCTGGCTCGATGTTCGGGATGAGAAGCCGCAAGTTGGGCGTCGCCAGTATTTCGATGGGCCTGGCCTACCTCGGACTATGGAGGTTTTTCAGATAAAGGAACCTTCAATGGAGAAAGTTCATATCGGATCAACAACATAAACACCACTCAAACAATTATACCACGGCGGTGGTCGAAAATGCAGGGCCTTGCCACGAGCTGTCGGGACCGCTGTCACCATTCTCTGACGACTCTCCGTGGAGCGAACGAGGCCCAAGATTACGCCAAACTCCCTGTTGTCGGATAGCTTAGAGGGAGAAAATTGGTAGCTGGCCAAGCTTAGTATCGGTGACAACACATGGTCGTCCGAGATGGCAAGCTCCCGCTGTTGATCATCGACGATGGCTAAACCAAGTACCCGGCCGCGGCTGAATGGGGCTGTAATAATACTGTATAACATTGTCATACTGAAAGCGAAAACATGAATGAAAATACTATTACGTTAATATCATTATTCTCTATTGTGGCGTGCTTGTATTGATGCTTAGGGTCCCGAGAAGTCGCAAATTCGAAAAAGCTGCTGTTGTTACCCATCCAGCTCTAATCTGCCCCTCCAAAGCTTTACCAAAAATTCTTTGCACGTACCTAGTCACTCTCGACCTCACCTACACCACCAAACCACCACATAAGACAGCTGCCACTGCGATTGAACCCCCGAAATAGCTGAGCTGAATCTTTCAAATACACCAAGAAGACCTGAGCACAAAATCATCTCCAACGCATCACCAACGCATCAGCCCGCGGCCTTGTCGCTGGTACCAAAAAATGCCCATCACAATCCATGCCCCGAGGGGCACGCCGTCACAGCACAAGCCCACACGCTTCGCCGCTGCCGCCGACTCAGATTCAGACTCTGAAGGCGGTGTGGATATCGAGGGCGATGTTTCCATGCGCCCGGCGAAGCGCTCCCGTGGCGACAACTACGAGATCGTCACACCGGGTGAGGTCATCACCGAAGACCCCCAGTGGATGAGGTTTGTTCGCTCTTCTTCTCTCGGCCGACTGCCCTCTTGACCTTCACCCATGACCTCTTCCGTGCATGCGCTACATAGCAGGGTTCGCCGAAACTGACAAACGAGACAGAGGCCACGGCACCTACATCACCCCCACGACGACAGAAATCGTCTCCTCCGTCGCCGGCACCGTGACCCGCACCAACAAACTTCTCTCCGTCCGACCCCTCCGCGCCCGCTACACCCCCGAGATCGGCGACCTGGTCGTCGGTCGCATTGTCGAGGTCCAGGCGAAGCGCTGGCGCGTCGATGTCGGTTCCTCTCAGCTCGCCATTCTCCAGATCTCGGCCATCAACCTACCTGGCGGCATCCTCCGCAAACGCACCGACACGGACGAGCTGCAGATCCGGTCGTTCTTCGCCGAGGGCGACCTGGTGGTGGCCGAGGTCCAGCAGCTGCACCAGGACGGCGCCGCCAGCCTGCACACGCGCTCCCTCAAGTACGGCAAGCTGCGCAACGGCGTATTCGTCGCCGTCACGGGCACGGGCGGCGGTGGCGGCGTCGTGCGGGCCAAGCGGCAGCAGTGGGTCATGGACGCGGCGCGGGGGGCGAGCAAGGTGCATGTCACGCTGGGCGTCAACGGGTTCATCTGGATCAGCAAGCACGTGGAGAGCGACGTGCCCGAGAGCGTGGGGCTCAACCGTATGGAGGAGAGCGTCAGCGCCAACGTCTACTCAAGCCAGAACGACCGGATCGACAACGAAACGATGCGCGAGATCGCGAGGATACGCAGCGTCATCTTGGCGCTGGTGGAGAACGGGCTGAGGGTTGAGGAGGACTTGGTTGTCAGGGGGTACAAGGAGGCGGTAGAGATGGGTCTGGAGAGCGTCGACGACGACATTTACCTCGGTGGTGAAAGGGGGAAGAGGCTCGCCGAGGCTCTGCTGAGAGAGTAGGCGGTGTCACCATTGAAGTGGAAGTTCCAAAGGGGCACATTTATGCAAAATGAAAAGAAAGAGAAGACGTCTTCGAGGGATAAGACTCTTAATAGATACCAAAAAGGGAAACCTCGCATAAACCCGTCAAAGAGACCCTGAATCGCCGGACATTATAAACGCTATGCAGTATGTATCTATAGGTAGGCCGTATAATCCAAGCCATGGTATCAAGAAAAAACATGTCCAACAGCATGGGAGATCCACTCCTACAAGGTCTCGACCAGCTCCGCGCCGGCAAAATAGCCCTTATTCTCGATGACGCCCCGGTCTTTCACAAAGGCAGTGTACTTGACCACCCACTCCGGCGTGAGCTCGCCCTCGAGACCGTCCTCGCCCTCGACGGGGTCGGCGAGGACGCCGGCGCCCTGCAGGCCGTGGCCGAGGAGCTCACGGAGGGTGCCGCGGGGAAGGATGTCGGTGCAGTCGGTGTGAACGAGCAGCTCGACGCCCTCGGTCTTGGCCAGCTTGGTCAGCGAGGGGGGCACGCTGCAGCAGTCCTTGATGTTGATCTGGTCGACGGCCGGCCGGACGCTGACCTTTTTGATAAACTTGGCCAACTTCTCCGTGCCGAACTCGGAAATGCCGAGGGCTTTGACCTCGCCCCGGTTGTAAAGATCCTCCAGCACCGTCCATGTCGCAGCCTCCTCGTCGATGTTGCCCTGAGAGGCGTTGCGCTTGTCGGCCTCCCATTCGCAATCGCCCTCGAACGACATACCGGGGAAAGAGGCGATAAGAAGATCTATCGTCGTGACGCCCAACTCCTTCCGCACGAGGCTCAGGGCGTCCTGAACATACTGCGCGCGATCCTGCGCGGGGGCATTGGGAAGGAAGAACAGCTTCACTGTGATGTCGTAGTTGTCGGGTTCCTCTTGCAGGCCAGAGTATGACCAGTCTATGCGCGGGATGTAGAGGATGTCGTTCTCACGGGCGGTCCACAGGTCGATGGCGGTGCGACCAGAGGAATGATGGGAGAAGCCATTCGAGTGACCATTTAGAGAGCCGTTTCCGTTAACGGGCTCGTCGATAGGCGAGGACTCATCAGCAGACGAGTAGTCCTGCTGAGCGGCGAGGAAGTTGCTTCGCAGCGAGTTTGTAAGTTCGAGGTTTGATCTGTATGCACCCGGTTTACGGATAATGGAAGGGCCGCCTGAGACAATATTGCTGTACGTGGCGGATGATCACCAATTAGCATCGGCGCGGGAACGAATCTGACGCAAACAAGACAAGGGAAAACGGGAGGCGGTACAAACCCCGTTGAAAGAATGAGTTTCGTCATGACGGCGGTTATGGTAATGGAAGTCGACTTTTGTTAGGTTTATCAGACGTTATGACAACTGTAGGTAGGTGGGATTAGATCGGGTTGCTAAAAGTTCTGATTGCGCAATGCTGATGAGGCTGTCTCTGTATTTCTTCAGCACTTTGCCCCGCCTCTGTTTGTTTGGCACCTGGTAATTTTTTAATTTGAAGTGTGTTGGAGGGGTTGATTAACAATCCAAGTCTGGAGGCGCCGATAAGCATGGGTGCGCTCCGCTCGGGATTCACAGGGGAAACGGGTTAATTATTGATGGGTGCCGCACAGCATGTGGGATGCCAGACCGTTTATCAGAAAGCCTAAAGTTCTAGGAGGGCGAGAAACGGTTCCGGAACTCGGAGATGGATCGACAACAGTGTTTCTTTCGTCTTGATGGCCGAGGTGAAGGAAGAGACCGTAAGAGGGAGACAGAGGGAAAAGGCCGAGAGGTTACGGAAGGCTGGACTTGGTCCCTTTTTCAACAGTTCGGACCCGTCAGGGTCGGTCGACTGAACCAGTAGGCGGCACAAGCAAAATCATAGCCTTTCGTCGTGGTAGCAGCACTCATTTTGTCATCACCCTACCCTCCTTCCGCCCCTCCATTCCCGCGGCAGGAGCGCAACTCCGGCAAGGTCAGCGGTGCAGGGGGGTTCTCATCCATTGCGCCAGCGACCAGGCAGTGATTTGACTTGACTCAGGCCGCCCAACAGTGCCGTCGGCATCTCGGGGGGGCCGGAGGGCGAGGCACAGAGATAACTAGCCACCGAAGGACAAGCTTTGTTCTGCACACGGGCCTGTGCATAACGAAACAAGCCAGTCCCCAGGGTTTGTCAGCGTGCTAAAACGCCCCAAAGTTCTGCATGCCCGCTGTTGACAGGTGCCTAGTTTGCCTGATGATGTAGATTCAATAAGGACCCCGGGGCCTGCCTGAGGACACCACGGCGGAAAGCGCACCTGCCACCAATTCTGGACACCTTGAGCCTGCCAGCCTGACATGACCAAGGGGCATCACCACATACAACATCCCGCAGTTCGTCGCCAACCGCAGTCCATAGCTCGGTCTGCTCTGCTTGACTACGAGCCCACGGCACCAGTCTGAAGTCCACGACACTTGTCCGCTCTACCCACCCCTCAATCTTTCCTCTTGTCCACCTCGTGGTGATGTGAGAGCATCATCATGGCCATCCAGTACGCTCGCTCCCCCATCGCCATTCTTATTGGTGCATACGGGCAAGACAGCTAAATCATGATGCAGCTACCTCATTCTTCTCTCTCGCCAGGGCAAAGTGGTACGCATCATCCCCCTTCTTACAAGGAGCTCCTTCAAACAACCTGCTGCTAACATATTGTTTGTCCAGCGCCTCGCGAAGTGGTTTACCACCTTGTCACCGAGGGAGAAGGCCAAAATTGTCAAGGACGTCTCCCAGCTGGTTCTCGCCCGTAGAACCCGCATGTGTAACTTCCTCGAATACAAGGGTCAGTTGCCATCGGAGCCCGACGGCATCGTACTCGAGCATCGCCTGACGTCTTCCGCACAGATTCCAAGATCGTTTACCGCAGATATGCTTCGCTATTCTTCATCGCCGGCGCCGCCTCGGAAGACAACGAGCTGATCACCCTCGAAATCATCCACCGTTACGTCGAGCAAATGGACAAGTACTACGGCAACGTGTGCGAGCTCGATATTATCTTCTCGTTCACAAAAGCCTATTACATTTTGGACGAGCTGCTGTTGGCCGGAGAACTGCAAGAAAGCAGTAAAAAGAATGTCCTGCGCTGTATATCGCAGCAGGACTCGCTCGAAGACATGGAGGTATGTGTGGCTCGCGCTTGCTTTCATTTTGGTATACCTGCCTTCAAAACGACGAACTGCAGCTGCGCGCCATGGGCCAAGTCTTGGGCTGACCATATGCCCCTACCCCCTTCAGGTCGAAGACGAAGTTACAAAGATTCTGTAACCCGGCTTCAATGTGTACCCATCCATTGGATTGCAACGTGATGCCCGAAAACGACAAGCCTCGAGCCCAATCCACAACCTGTTTAGACGTGTTGCATTGGCCATGCCTGGCATGGCTTTGGCGAGTCTTCTTAGCTAATGGGCGCTCTACCACGTACGCAGGAAACGGAAGATGTCGCGTCTTCTCTCAAGAAAGTCGGCATTCTCTGAGAAAAAGGCAGAATCGGCTGGCGACTGGCACCAGGCAGATGCATGATATGCCAGGAGAACAAGCGGCTGATGCGCGACGAAGACGATACGCGCCTGTGCGGATATGGAAAGAGTGGCCCAAGCGGTCTTTTGTGTGCATAGATCTTGGAAGGTGGAAAACCACCCTCTCCTATATCAAGAGAAGAACATAGAGCGGTGCGGGTTGCACAGTCGCATCCACGATTCCTGACGATTCCGGGAGTTCGGCTTCGGCTCCGTCCAGAGAGGACGTAGAAACAAGACACGGGGTAAAGGTGGGCAGCTGCACTCGAGAAGCACTGCGTTCCACGCAAAGCCGTGACAACCAACAAATATACGAGCTTTACGATCAAAAAAAGGCGCCTCCACTTCTTCATGTTGCCAGAGACAGTATGAAGTCATGTCGTGAAACGAACTACCCGTCCTGCAGACTACGAGCTCGTGGTCTCTTGACGGCGTCTCATTGGCTTGGAGATTGCCGTCTGTGTCTGCCCCCCATCCGGGTGCGGCGTGGACTCGTCAACTCTTGACGAGCGACCCACTGTTAGTTCTCCAAAGGAAAGGGGGACTCCCTTCACCCCTCTAACAAGCAGCAAGGAAACAGGGGCTGGTCCCCGACTTCCCAAGAGGTCCCCCGCGAATCCCGTGCCAAGGACGACGCAGGGTGTCGAGCAAGATACGCTTTGTCACAGGCACCCCCCGGTCCCATTAACTATCAGTTCCTATCTTCAGACTGGACCACCCTCAACATTGCCTTACTGTATAGTAGCTTCTACGTGGGACTGGAGCGGGGACCTTGTCAGGCGGACACGGGGAACACACCGGCAGACCCTGGACCCGTAATAGCACCAAGGACCAAGGTGTAGCAGCACTCAGCACCCAAAGTCCCAACGGACTACGGACGGACCACGCACCACGCACCTCAGGGAAGTCGTCACCTCATGCCGGCACCGCACCTGCGAGTAGGTATGCTCTGCGACAGCACCACCATCGGCTGCCAACTCCCTTCCCGCTCGCACTTTAAACTCAGGGCGTCACCCCCTTCCCTCTTCTCCTTCTACCCCTCCGTCTCCCCCCGTATCCATTCATACCATTGTCCAACTTCCCGACACGCCCCATGACACCATCCGTTATTCAGTAATGTCTGTCGACCAGATCAACTACTAGGCGCATCGCGTCTAGTCTCCGTTCACCCATCCGAACCGAACTGATCTACAGGGTCGAGTCGCTCCTTGCCTTATCTAGTGCAGGCACAGGCTCCCAGCTTCCATCGAAACACAGACAGCAGCCTCTCCATCACCACTTCATCCATCAATCTCGCGACGCATCACTTGCGCCTTATCGCGTCTTTGGTTTTCAAATTACCACACATCCGACTCCTAGTCACCGCCTTTCCCGCACCCACCCCTATCTCAATCTGGCACGACGCCCGACTCCTGTGACATCATTCGACACGTTCGCACTAAGGAACTCGACGGCTCCATCACGACAGCCTGATCGCAGCGCGATACCGGCGATAAGCTCATTGCAACCCCCAGATTGCTGCCCAGAGCGCCCTTAGTTTGGTCAACCATTTGACGACTGTCTACGAATGCCTGCGCTTCAAAGCTTCACCTCATCTTCTTCACCACACCTGACCCAGACCTATCAAAATGAAGGTGCGCTTCTTCTGCTGTTTACAGCAGGCAGTAATGCGTCGCGCCCTATCCCGCGACACCCTGCTAACCCAGCTCGCAGTACCTACCGCTGCAAGACTTTGACGCCGTTACTGGCGCTCTGAACTTCAACACCCCTGATTGTAATGTCACTGGCGGATGCGATCTATATACGACCAAGTCCACCGGCTCTGACAAGAAACTATACAAGAACATCGACAAGGACCTGAGCTCACAACATGCCGCCCTGCTAAAGCTAGGCGCCAGCCTGTCGCCTCCCGACCGCGAAGCCATGCTGGCAACGTCCCCCAACATGCAAATGTTCTCTCATTCGAGCGCGTTTGGTCCCTTGTCGGAGCTTTCAAGCCGTCGCACATTTGCCTATCTGATTGCGACCCTGAACGCGAGCCATCAGCACTACGACTTTTCTCACGTCCTGAGACCAGGCGACTTCAAAAAGGAGAGGAATCTGCGGCGTGTGATGGGAAACCTGGACTCAATCCTGCAGAACGTCAGACCGCATGTCGAGGCTCACCCAATCGAGCAGGCCACGTCTTCGGAGACGAAGCCGGTGTGGGGCCCACACTGCTGGTCCAAGATCGATAAAGAGATGCGCCTTAACGAGTGCACCGTCTTCAGCTACAACCCGGATGTCGACCCATTTGAAGAGGATGAGTCCGCAATCTGGGCCGCCCACTACTTCTTTTTTAATCGCGCGTTGAAACGAGTCGCCTATCTTTACGTGCGAGTCGTCCCCGTCGTTTCTTCACAATCACCGCGCTTGCAGCCGGCGCTTTCCGGTTCCGTAAAGCGGACGCGCAGTGCCCAATTTGACGCACTAGGTGCCAATAAGCGCGCCAAGTACTGGCTGGGTAACCGCGACGCTGAACTAGTAGCGCCCGACGAAGACGACGAGCAAAGCGACGGCTTCCTCTGGAACCGAGGTGCCGACGGCGACTTGGTCCCGTTTTCCGACGACGACTACACGGAAGAGCGCTTCTTCTACGACGAAGAGGAGGACGACGAGACCGACTCTGACCCGAAGAGTCCGGTACGGCGCATGAGCGAGGACGTCGTGGCCCACATGGAAATCTAAAGAGGACCACCCCACACTCGCGCATGACCTCTCCTCGCTTCCCCGTTTCATCACCGCGAGTTTCTCTCGTGTTATCAGAGCCATTATGACGAAACGGAGTCACTGATTCAACACCGAGCTTGCAAGGATAGCTCTCTACACCCGCTGAGTCACAACAACTCCACACAGATGAAGTTGTCATGGCCAGCGACATGGGTACCATTCAACGGTTCATTGCAAATCAATTTATTCTTATTTTTTCTTTTCTTTTCCTTTTTTCTTGTTCGAGTAATTACTTCAGTTTATTTGCGCATTGCTGACATTGAGTTTTTCTTGTTGTTGAACCTGTACGTTGGCAGTGAGTATTGCCTATTTTTTTTCCTTTCTTTTACCTTTCCTATCTGTTCGATTGACGGCGGCGATACCCTCATGCTTTCTCGCCGGGTGGCGCTGGCAGGGAAACGGAAGCAACGGAGGGGGTTTCAGGGTACGGTGCATGCGAACATTGGTCCTGGATGGCAAACAGGATTAAAAGGGCTTGGGCGGGGTGTGGATTATCAAACAATAACGTCGGGAGTTTTTCCTGGGTTTCCACTAGTCCATCCTCGGTCGTCTGGCAGCGACGCGTCTGGATCTGGACATATATGCTGGAGTTGGGTTTCCGGGGGGGTACACATGCCAAGGGGAACCTTTTGTGATGTTTCTGCTTTTCCTGTCTCTTTCTCCTGGTCTGTACGCAGTGACGAAACGAGTAACAACAATCGTACCTTCAGCCTCGTTCTGGATGAGTACTATGTTGAATGATGAACTCCCACGGCCTTTTCCATCACACCCGTTCGCCCGTGACCCCCGTGTCAAAATGGTATTCGACAAGACGACGCACGCGCGCGCGCACACACACAAATCTGTGGCATCTTGGACATCTTGAGATGCCGGTTCGCCATACCGGCATGACCTCTCTCTCCCTTCTTCCGGGTCCGAATAACCAACCTGGCCTCGAACGCCGGCGCCCAGGGCGACGTTCTTGTCTGGGCCCCTTGACTCGCACCATTTCCGAAGAGCCGGCTTGGCGGACTCTTTGATGGCCCTCTACCCCCTCCGCCTCTTGAGCCCACCGACCTCACGCCGGCGAGACCTTTGTCGGCCACCGAGGAATGCCAGGAGCACCGTTCGAGGAAGGGCGGTCCTGCTCGGACGCGGGCAGCGGGACTCACAGAAGCCGAGAAGCGTGGGAGGCTTCATTTCGGCGCGGGGAGGGGAGGTGGGGGGGGCATGATAGATGGATAGATGTGTTAATCGGTCACTCGGCATTATAATCTATATACAAGGATTTTTCTCTCCCCCCTTTCAGACTCTCGCGTGTGCTGTTCTCTCCTACAAAGCTGTTGGGGGGAGGGGTTTTCCGTCCCGGTTTCCAGCCTTGATTGTTCCATTTCTCGTATTTCCCACCCTCTCTCCCCGTCCCGATCTCGTGTGAATGATCGAGAGGCGGGGATGATACTCACTTCGCGTCCGAGTATTTTTTCTTCTTCGTGTACGCCCGGAACACCGCTTGCTCAGTCGCCCTACATAAAAAAGAAAGTTGGAATCAACCTATGCCCACAACTCATATCGCTCTCGCCTTCTTTCTTTCGTGCTCGTCTTGAGGGGACGACAAGTCCCACGTTGCCTGCCGAAACCCCTGAACTAAATACCCCTTCGCTGCTCAACATCAAGCAGCAAGACACCATGTCCACCTGCGTGGCTCCTCCTCGTCAGTCTTTCCGCTTGCTTCGCTGCAAATGCTACCACCCCAACCCGTTTTCGCCCCCAGAAGGAACAAAATGTTGTCATGTGCCCAGGCTCGACTTACATCAGTGCGATCCCAGCCCGGGCGGGATTCATTACGAAAAGAATAGACAATCAAGGGAAATTAAGAAATGAGATGGAAAGAGAAGGAATAGCAAAACTGTGATACGCCCTTTACGCCAACTTTTGCACGTCTCTTCCAACGAAAGAAAAGGGGGAATCCAATAGTGTAGTAGCGCATCTCAAAAAAAAAAGATTAAAAAAAAAACGTGGGAGGCAGGTGTCCTGCCCCCTTCAGAAAAGTCATTAAACGTCACTTATGCCCCCTTTTCTGACAGAGGTTGCTTGGATTGCGGCGCGGTGGCGTTCCCGTTTCCGTTCCCGTTTAGGTGGATCGCATCCCCCTTCTCGTTTAACTCCGGAGCGGTACCGCCATTGGCGGCTTTTGGTTTATTGGGTGTGGCTCGCTCCGGCGTCGTCCTTCTAGTCAAACTCGCCGTTTCGGGCTCTTCTGGGATCGTGGCAAACTTCTTGAGAACTTGCTTTAATGCTGGGCGTCGGATAGGCTTGCTAAGGAACTCATCCATGCCGCTCTCCATGCACTCCCTCACGTTGCTCTCTTCCGAGAAAGCCGTCAATGCAACGATGGGAGCCGTGTAACCCATCTTGCGAATGAGTTTCGTGGACTGGAGGCCGTCGAGGTTCGGCATCTGAACGTCCATAAAAATAACATCGAATCCTTTGTTGTCATCCATGTTTGCCTTGACAAGGTCGTAAGCCTCCTGGCCATCTTTGGCTATTGTGACGTCGTAGACATCCTCAAGCTTCAGCATCCTGCTGACAACCTCGATATTTGTCGAGTTGTCGTCGGCAACAAGCACTCGCAGTTTTGTCTCCGAACTGGCCTTGGTGGCCATCGCCTTGTCGATTGCTGCCATCTGATCCCTCGGGTTTCGTTTTGACTCCGGGGCTGGGTTTGATGCGAAGAACGGTTGACTAAGACCGACTAGTCTTGGCTGCTGATCCAACAGATTCTTCGCCGTGGTCTCACTAGCTGGCTTGATGGGTTGTTTTACGGATGTTCCGCCAGAGTTACGTTTCGAATTTTGGGTGCTCTCAATTGCATCGATGGGTTCGACACTTGGAGCTCGAGAATTGATACTGCTAGAAGCCGTGCTCGATGCCCTGTGATACACGCCCACATTAGTGCTTTGTCCTCTGTCCTGCGAGTAGGGAGACATACTTGTCCTTAACGTATTTCAATGGAATTTGCATGGTGAAAGTCGTGCCGACCCCGACGGTGCTCTTCAGTGAAATAGAACCTCCCATAAGAGTTGCGAGCTGATGGCAGATACTCAGGCCGAGGCCCGTACCGCCAAACTTCTTGCTCAGCCCCAAGTCACCTTGCACGAAAGGTTCGAAAACTTTCTGTTGCATGTGTTCGGCAATACCTGGGCCGGTATCTTCGACCTCAAATTCGAAGATATACGCCTTTGCTCCGGGAGGTGGCGGTGTGGGAGACCGTTCCCGGACGTAGATTTGCGGTGTCGACT
This sequence comes from Colletotrichum caudatum, assembly GCA_030867225.1. Lineage (NCBI taxonomy): Eukaryota > Fungi > Ascomycota > Sordariomycetes > Glomerellales > Glomerellaceae > Colletotrichum > Colletotrichum caudatum. The sequence continues at coordinate 53,480 of MU846217.1, forward strand.
TGGGCTCCATCGGGTTAATGACCAAGGCAGTACCCTTTACGGGCTCGGAAGCTGAACCTCCCTTGGAGTTCACAGACTGGCTGGAGTTGGAACCAAGCCGGTGCCGGGGCCTGCCGTGTCGTCGGGAATCCTTGGAGAACGACGAAGAGCGACTGCCGTCGTTCGCTGGCGGAGAGTCCGCCTCACCAATGCACTTGATTCGAACATCTACCCGGCCACCCGCCGGCGTGAACTTGACACTGTTACTCACTAGGTTGATAATAACCTGAAGGATGCGGTGTTGGTCGCCCCAGAGACACATGTCCTTCAGCCTGCCGGTACCGTGTGGGCCAAGGGCAGGCAGCCTGTTGTCTGTAGTTGTTATCTCAGGGCTACCAAGTTCAATAGCTTCGGATGCGAGGAACTTGACAGTCAGTGTGATCCGACCCTCTTTGACCTGCTTATCAAAGATGGTCAGGATCTGGGACTTGATGTCGGCCAGGCGAAACTCCCTCTCCTCCAGGTTGAGCTGTTGGCCAATCTGGTTCTTGGAAAAGCTGAGGAGATCTTCAAGCAGATGAAGCAGCAAGTCGCCTATAATTGGTTGGCATCAATCATCAAAACGTAATGGTATGGCGATATCGGCTCACCTGATTTGTAAAGCGTCTTGAGAGACTGCTTGATCCTCAGAATATCGTTTTCCTCCATACACACAGCGCACATCCCAAGGATACCGTTTAGTGGCGTCTTGAGCTCGTGGGATATGTTGGCGATGAAGAGGGTCTTGCTTTCGTTGGCGGCTTCGGCCGCTTTCTTGCTGATCTCGAGCTCTCTTGTGCGTTCCAAGACTTTCTGGTCCAGTGAGGTGTATTGCTTAACCAGTTCATCGCTCATGTCGTTAAAGGTCTCTGTCAGCTCGGTGAGCTCGTCGGTGATTAAATGCTTGCGGTTGACAACCTTGCCAGGGATTTTGAAAATGCGGCGGGTTGAATCGCGGTCGTGTTCGGAGACCACTTTCTCCTTGTGCTTATAACGGACCAATTGGTAGATGCTCGCGATGAGTCCGTCCTTTCTCGATCGCTTTGACCGAGACGACAGTCCGCCTGAGCCGGGGATCTCGCCGTCGTCGAAATCGGAATAGTATCCATCATCGTAGCCTGGGGGCCGAACCGACTTCTCCGTCGCCGTCTTGAGTTGTCTGATCGGCTTCACGCTGAGGTGCGCACAGGGGAATATGAGGATGATGATGAGACCCGCAGTACCGAAGACGCATCCCAGGATGATGTTTCGTAAGGTGTCGATGGGCTCGTCGGCCTCCGACTTGGCCTGCTCTACTACAACTGTCCAGTTAACGAGGGCGGTGTTGGTTCTGGCGAACCCCACGGCGACCGGAAGGCCCTGTTCGTTCTTCGTTGAGAGCATGGAGCTTGAGTTGTTGGGGGAAGCGAATCTTTTGGCGAAAGAATCGAAAACTGCCGGGTAGGTCTTCATGGGAAATGGCTCGTCGTCTTTGCTGGTCGCCCAGCTCCGTTTGCTGTGGCGGTCGGCTTGATCGGGTAAGGGGTTGGGCGGTAGCACAAACTTCACTGGTACCTCGCCTATCCTGTAAGTTTCCGGCAGATACGTTGCGTTGCTGAGTGCTTGGTCGGAGGGAAACCTGTTGTATTGCGTTGTGGGCCCCACGAGCAGTACTATACCTGTATCGCCCAAGCCTTCGCGGGAATTGCGGATACCGATCAGAGAGTTTGCCGTGGCGACGAGCGTCATGTATCCTAGGACGAAGTCTGGCTGCAGGTTATAGCGGATCGGAACAGTGATGGACATGAGGGCGGTTGTCTCGTTGATCACCACAGGGCCAAGCAACAATCCGCCGTTTGTCGTAATGCGAACACCAGGAAAGGCATAGGCAGAGAAGGCGCGGGTGTTGTTTCTGTACGGGTTCGGACGTCCAAGGTCCTCGTAGGTGATGTTTGGGTAGAGAGCAGTCGGGTAGCCCTCGGGAGTGTCGGAGAGGTAGGCCTGCTGTCCGTTGGAGCCACCATATGGCAACGGAATACGGGGGATCCTTTCCCCAGTGACATTGAGCAGACCGTGAATGTTGCCAGTGATGTTTCTCGAGTAGATCCTCCCTTGTAGCAACCCGGTAACACCGCCAACACTAAGGGCGCTGTTAAGATCATCCTTGGCCTGGGCCCAATTCCCCTCCGTGTCGTTTCCGTCGTAGAAGTTGAGGAGGGAGTTCTGGATCAGAATTCGGGAAGAGATGGTGATGATGCTGGTCTGGACGAGTTCGAGCTCGGCAGAGACGCGCGATGCCTTGAGCGAGGCAGTGAGGGCGAGCTCACGTCCTTCGACCTGGCTGACGAACTGGTTGACGTAGACCCAGACAGGAACAGACAGTATCATCAAGCCAACGAGGACAGTAGCCACCACGAGGAAGGCGAGCTGTTCCCGAATGGCGATCCGGACGCCCATGGTGAACAGACTATAAAGGCGAGTCTGGCAGTGTCTGAGCGGGCTTCATCGTCTGCAACGGCGTGTCCCGGGATTTCCTGTTATTCGAATAGGTAACCCGATGATTTCAAGTGAGAGAATTGCCAGACAGAAGTCTTGAATTGCTTGGCAGCACGCGGTTGCCCGAGAGTGAACGGCACGACCGACGATCGCGGCGATTTGTGTCGAGGTGGTATCCGCAATGCTCCCCAAAGACCCGTTCCCTCTTTTTTTTTTTTTTCACGCGCGGAAGCAGGAGCAGGGGTGGAGTGGACAGTTAGGTAGTCAACCTTCTTGGTGTTCTAGTAAGTAGAAGGACCGTCGAAGGGGTGAGCCACAAAGAAAAAATTGCGCCAACAGTCGAAATGAGGGTGGAGGACGGGACAAGAAACGTCGATTTTGCGAATTCGTCACAAGAAGTTGGGCTGCGGGCGACAGACTGTCTTGGTGTCGGTTGGAGAGGGTGACTGAGTGGAACGGAATGGACTGAGAAGGGCGAGCCAGAAGGAAGATGAGCGGCGGCCGAGGGTGGAGCCACGGGAGGAGCCAGGTCCAGGGTAGGTACAATGTAGGTTGCTGCTGCGGGCGACCAATACAGTGCTTGCGAAGTACGGTACGCAGCTTTTACCTTGCTTTGGACTAGCGCCGTAGAGAAAAGAAGAAGAAAAAAAACACGTAGCGTAGGATATCTACGATACCTAGCCCTTCTCGCGTACTTAGTAGAACATGGCGGATCGGGTACCTCTCTGCTGTTGTTCCTCGTCTGCGGGGATTCGTCCACAAATGGGGTAACGGAAAGGCGAGATTACCAAGACACGACACGACAACCACCGACGCCAAAGACGAAACGAGACAGCCAAGGTCCCTCTGCACTTACAAAGAGGACACAAGTATCACTTCTGTCACTCTCTCTGATGGGTGAGTCTTGGGGAGGGATTACGTGGGCTACGTTCGGGTAGAGATGGCCTCGTGCGGCATCGTTCGAGCTTGCGCGCTATGCACACTGCGATGCCGTCTTCCCGTCTACCTTACTCAGGGGGATGGATACGCGTATGTACGCAAGAACGCTCCCAGAGCTCGCCCGTTTCTCGACGTGCTACGTTAGCGCCAAGCACCACACGTGTGGAAGACGCTAACTCGGTAGCGTCTCGCAAGGGCGAAGCTAAGCTTGGTGAATAACGGGCTTGCTCAGCCCTCCAACTGCGCTGGAAACTTGCGTTGCCACCCGCGGGCGGGTTTCCGTACCGACTGCGTATGTGTTGCTGATTCTCCCAAGCCATACCTAGATACGTGAGTGGCCATAGGCGATACGGAACCGTTCCGGGCTATGACTGCTAATTGCGGCAGCAGAGTACCTACCTACGACAGGCTACGACCACGCATCGCTTGAAAAGTGGCACTCTACCAGAATATATTAGGTTTGGGTTATCCCATGCCTCTGTAGAACGGTTCGTCTCAGCCAATATCTGTAGAACAAGTCGTTGAAGAACGGACGAAGAAAAGGTTTAGATAGATGCCCCAAGGTCATGGAATGATGTACAAGGCGACTTGCAAGAGAGGAACAGCCCCCCCCCGCGTCCTCCTATTCCGCGTGCTTCCCCACAAGATCGCCAAATCGCCAGACTGAAGGAGTGGAGGGGAGAAGTGGTCGACTGACGCTTGGGGCGGACGGCTTCAGGGGATCGGGGAGCCGTTGCCGTTGCCGTTTGGTATACGGATTGGTCAAGGCGAAAACGCGTTCCATGTTTTGAATGGTAGAAGCGGTCGCCCGGAGTGGGTGTCAGAAGGACGTTAAAAGAAGATAGGTATCCGTAAAGCGAAGCCCTCCCCCTCCAAAGTCTCTCACAAGTCCCTCACAAGCCCCTCTCGAGTCTCCCCGGAACAGATCAGCGATCAGCGCAGCCGTGAATTCAATTCGTCCAGACGGCTTAGTCTGACAGGAACCCACCCCGGCCCCCTGTGGCTCTTTTGGACGAGACGAGGAATGGGAGTCCGAGTCCCGACCGATAAAGTGCATACTATTATATACAGGTACTACCTATAGTACACTAGGTGAGAGAGGTCCACGGCCAGTCTAGGCCCCTGACTATGGCTGGCATTCGCGGCTCTCTGGCTGCGATACAGGTATCCGTACAGTACGATACCTACCCGGTTCTCACCCACTCACTCACTCTTCACTCACTCTTCATCCGCAGTCTCTCCTTCCTTCGCCTGCCTTGCTCTCAAACGGCCGCAGCTGCTGTTTCTGTGCATGTTATTGGGGAAGGCAACAACACCCCCATCCATCCATGCCCCCCCCCTTTCTTGCATTATTCATTCCATAATCGACCGAATGAATTAATCCTGGATGCAGCCAAGGCATTCCTCCCACATTTGCAGTATGCAATGCGCACCCGAGGAGCCCGCCAGCGATCTCATTTCGGCGGGTCATCGATAGAACCTCATGTCACAAGCCTCAGGGTGGTGCTCTGCGCTTTGCCGCCTTCCCCCCCCCCATCTCTCATCCTCGCCAGACCACCTCACACCGAAATCCCATGTTCCAACCACCTCCGGTCTCTCCCCGCTCGCCCCTTCACCCCTGCCCGTCCAGCCAGCGTTCCCACCCCCACCTGGTGACCCGGGCTCCCTTGAACGATGCAACCATCACTCGCACCGTTGCAACACGAGCCAAATTGTTTTCACTATTCCTGGTGCTGCCTCGGAACTAACATGTACGAATACTGAGGTAATCCCCCCACCCCTCCTTCTGGCACGATATTAGATGCCAGATGACAAGAGATATAGCCCTCCGCCCCGGAGATGAGGCTACAAATATGGGGCCACGGACGCCTCGGACGCAAGCGGCTCCCGTGGCTTGATCGGGCTGACACTCTGGTCTGACCCCCTCCCTCAAGACAATCGCCCGCCGGGCTCAGTCAGCTCTCGCCTGAAGGGCTTCCGACCGTAATACCTACCTACCTACTCGGTCGAGTAGCTATCATTATGTAAATGTGCGACCGTACTAAACTACCTATGCAAGAGAGAAGACCGCTCTGGATACGTACCTCGCTCGGTACCTACAGTAGTGTAGGCAATGTTGACATGACCAATGCCATTTCTGCCGGTTTTCACAAAGAGTTCTTTTATTTTTATTTTTACAAGGTTCGTCACATTGGCTTTTTTGGTTCATCAATAACACGGCATGGTCCGCTCCCCTGCCCCTTACCGGTAGTTTAATCTGTCTGCCTGTCTGTGTATCTGTATGTCTGTCCGCCTGCCTGCCCAGTGCCGAAGTTGTGTTTTGTAAGATCCCCCCCCCCCCCCCCCCCGGCAGATTTATCTACCTCGTCGAAGCGGGCATGCTTCGATGCAGGGACATGGTGCGTCTTTGCAAGCAGCACAACAAACAATCCTCCGTACCGATATCACCCTCGAGCTCCACCGGCCGCGCCTCCCCCCCCTTCCCAACGAAACGCTGCAAGCATTATGTCGCCGCTCGCCAGGACTGGCCGCGCCGACGGTGGGGCCCTTTTCGACGTTCTCTCCGCCTACAAACTCGGTCGGTCCCCGTCCTCGACGCTTCTTGCCCGCCCCCGCCCCCCCAAAACACACACACACACACACACACACGCCTCAACCACCCGCATTTTCACGGGGGGGAGCTCGGAAAGAATGGTTTAGAGTTTGTATATGATCTTCTTTTCTTGTTCTCTTAAAAATTGACATAGAAGGGGGGGAAACAAAAAAATAGTGTCATGTCGTCAAGTCATTACAAAGTCATAATGCCCCCTTTCCCAGTTCCTTGCCGTCGGTCATAATACCAAGACCGTTTGTTTCCGGCAGGCTTTTCCCGGTCTGTTTCCTGTCCGCCCTTTCCCTTTGCCTTTCCGACCTGCCAAGTCCCATCCATACCAGAGAGTATCCCACAGCGCCGTTGCGTTTCCGATAAACAAAAGAGATACATAGCGTCAGCGTGGTTGGAGTATCACCGTCGTCATCGTCGTCATCATCATCATCACCATCATCGTTATACCGATCCTCGTCTACCGCATCACCATGAGCGGGACCAGTGCCGACTGACTCGACATGGTCCGGTCGTCGGGTAACACGCTCACGAAGCTCCTCCCAAACAGCCCTTCCCTCAGCCGCATCTGCAGCCCGCAGTTGTCCCTCCCCGCCCCGGGCGCCGGGGTGCCTTTGCGCTTGAACTCCTTGGAGAGCTTCATCAGCACCGCTGCCTTGGCCTTGCGCAGGGCGCTGACCCGCATCGCCGCGTCCTCGGCGAGCATGCGGTGCGCCTCCTCCTGCTCAATGTTCCTCTGCACCGAGGAAATGCATTCCTCCGGGCTCGGGTATCGGTTCGCGCTGGGGTCGTACACGGCTGGCTGCAACAGGACGGGGTGCGGGGACATGTCCTGGATCGGCGCCGTGATGTTGGGTACCGGGGTCGACGGGCGGAAGACGTCGTCCTCTTCGGGCACGGGGGGCTGTTCCCTGTGGTGCCTGTGTTTGCGGTGGCGGCTGTGGCTCCGGCTCCCGTGATGCCGCGACGAGGAGCTCTCCTTGCCGCCGCCACCACCACCGCTGTCGTCCTTGCGGTGCTTCTTGCGCCGGTGGACGCGCTTTTTCTTGAGTATTGTGCTAAAGGAGGTGCTGGCCTCCTTGGCGGCCGCGAGGTCTGATGCCAGGTCCTCGTCGAGGCCCTCGTACAGGTCGTCGTACGGGTAATACTCGTCGTCAACGTATAGTTCACTGCCGAGGTCGAAGTCGAGTAGTTCTCGGGTGGCAGCGGCCGCCGCGGCGGACGGCGAGGGGAGGTCGTCGTCGTGGGACGCCTCGGCCGAGTGGATGCTGTCGGCCTCTGAGTTGGTTCGTGAGTGCTGGGACCAGATGTCGCTGCTGCTGCCGCTGGAAGGCTCCATCAGCGGGGCGAGGGCCTCGTCCCAGTCGCCGCCATTGATGAGCACGACGTTGTCAAAGTCGTACTCCTTGACCGTCTTCTGGTGGGCGTCGACCAGGTCCGACAGCTGGCCGGCCGTCATGGTGGCGTTGCGCACCTGCATGTACCGCAGGCGCGGGAAGTGCATGGGCTTGCGGCCCGGGGCGGGTGGCAGCGGCGACATGGGCGACGTCACCTCGTTGAAGAGCTTCTTGCATTGCTTTGGCGGCGCGAACAGCGGGTCGGCATAGAGGGCGATGGGGCACGGCCCCTTGGGCCCCAGCCAGGTGAAGTGCAGCTTCTCGAGTGTGCCAGAGAACTGGCGGATGTAGTCGTCAATGATCTTGAGGTGGTCGAGCCCGGGGGAGGATCCATAAAAGTCCCAGGCCTCGACCGAGATGTTGAGTTTGCGGATCTGCTTCCAGCGGCGGCCCGCCGAGGGCACGGCGCCGAAGCCGGGGACGTGACGGAGGTAGTTGAAGGCCGAGGGGTGCATGCCGGAGAGGGAGAGCTTCTCGAGGCGCTCGAGGGGCGCGCGCTCGACGGCGATGCGCAGGCTCATGATGGCGTAATCGACGATGTCGCGGCGGTAGCGCTCCTGCGGGTCCTGACCCGGACAGCGGATGGTCAGGTGGCGGATGTTGACGAGGTAGCGCATGGCGTTGATGAAGCTAGGGACGTTGGTGGCGGCGTGGAATAGGGGCGGGTACTGCTGGGTCAGGATCTCGCCGAGCTCGGTATTGGCGTACTTTGGGCGGGCCAGGACCGAGGCCATGCTCGTGTGAGGCGTGTAGAGGAAGCAGATCTCGCGGCCGGTGGCGGGGTGGACGAGGGGCGGGAGGAAGGTGGCGTCAGAGTGGGCGAAGTGGAAGTGCAGGTGCTCGACGTGGTGGCCGACGCGGGCGAGGGCCTGGATGCGGGATTGCTTGGTGAAGGTATTTGCGGAAAAGGTGACGCGGATGCGCTTGAAGAGGGGTTTCGTGGCGATGTTGCAGCAGGCGGAGCTGGCAAGGCGGAGGGACGCGAGGTCGCGCTTCGGGAGGAGGTCGAGGACCTTGGAGCCTAGGGACGAGTGTTCCTTCTGCCAGAGGCAGTAGAACGGGGTTGGGAGCGCTGCCATGGCTTTCTCATGTCGTTGGGGAACGCAGGCTCTGGGTGGCTGTTATCGAGGGGTTGGTTCAATGGTGATGATGGGCTTGTTGTTGTTTTGTTAACGGCTGCAGAGTCGGGCTGTCTGTCGTTGCCGTGCTTGGTGTATTGATCAAAATGTTGTAAGTGGTATCAGATCAGATGGATGGATGGGTGGGGTTGGCCTCGAGGTTCGAGTTCAGAGATGAAGAACGGTGGGGTTCCCGGGATAGAGGAAGAAGTGTGAATATGTTTTTTCTTTCTTTCTTTCTCTTCTGCTTTCTTGCTTGGTTTCTTAGTTTCTTGGTTTTTCTTTGTTATGAAATAGGTTCCTTCGTCAATGCTGGGGTGAGGGTTATCCACAACTCGTTCTTCTCGCTTAATCAGATTCGGGTTTGATGATGATGGTGATGATGTAAGACTGGGATGAGATACCAGTCGGGTATAAAACAAAAGAGCTTTGGTACAACAAAGGGGGTCCAGTTGCCTCCTCGTCAAATAGATACAAGCAAAGATAGGGAAAGGCAGGTCTTGAAAACCAGGCCAACAAGAAAGGGGAAGGGCAGAGGAGAAGGCGGCGGGATATATACTGTTTCCTCTTGGAGACTCGGATGGCAGAAAGGGGGGGGCAAGCTCGAACGAACTTCCTCTTTTTTCTCCCCTCTCTTCTTTCCCTGGGTTACGCGAAAATGGATACAAAACGGCCACGGTCAAGACAAGAGGCGGGAGAGGAAAAAGCTGAACGACCAGCCCCCCCTACCGGCATCGTCCCGTCGGTCGTCAGTGGGAACGACTGGCGGGTGAGTCACGTCTGTCGAGACCTGCATATGCAAGACTAGCGTAGAAGTGTAAGTCCACGGGTTCTATGGGGGGCAGCAGACTTTAGCAGCAAATACAATACACCCCAAAGAAACACGTCCTAGAATGGGGAACCGAGGAAAAGGAGTGGATGAGGAGGGCTGTTGGCCACGCGAGCCTCGCACGCCCACATGCCCACACACGTCGAGCATTCCATGGCGTGTACAGAAAGGGAACGAGTTGGCGACGTGTCGGGGGGG